>JAKVQX010000602.1:0-13664 GCA_030463015.1 Geotrichum citri-aurantii
TGTCTTCCGATCTTACAAACATCACCCCGCCCTCCTTCTCGCTTTCAAAAAATTTGAAAACAATTCATACCATCAAATGAATGGAATCAAGGTAGGCGTGGCCTGGCGGTACTTTTTGTAGTCGTCACCAAAAAAGACTAGCAGGTACTGTTCCTCATCTTGGATGCGCTCTTTGAAAAAGCGCCAGAGAAGCGCGGCGAAGAGCACAAAGGATAGCGGGTTGCGAAGCAGGATCTGCGTGCCTATGGCCCAGTAAAAGAAGCCGGCGTAGGACGGGTGGCGCGAGACGCCGTAGACACCGTGGGTGACGAGCTGGTGCTTTTCGGCGCGGCGCGTGGCCACAATGTGCGAGAAGTTGGTAGAGGCCTGGATCATGGCCAACGAGCGCACAAGCTGGCCGGCGACCACGAGCAGCAGCCCGAGCGGCGTGGTGAGCCAGCTGTAGGCCGCAAGCGGCGCGTAGGCGCGCGACAAAACTGAAATGCCGATGAGGTACTCGCACAGCGAGATGAAATGCGCAATGGTGTAGGAGACGCCGTTGCGCAGAAGAAACGACGAGACCTTGACTTTGTTTGTGTTGTAGCGCGCGGTGATGTAGTACTCGAGGAAGTGGAAGCTAGTGAGGAAAAAGATGTAGAGGAAAATGTTCCAGTAGTCGGAGCTGCGCTGGTGGTAGGTCTGGAGCAGAGCCATGCCGCCGACGACGCCGAGCAGCATGGCGGTGAGGGAGATCTCGTCAAGCGGATTGCGCTCTACGTGTAATTCTAGGTGCTGGAGAGACTCTAGTTGGTCAAAGGTGAACGAGAACGCAGCCTCGGGCTCCGCCGAAACGTCATTAGACATATTGATATTTCTGGGTATTTGTAATTGGCTGTGTCCGCAATGGAGCTCAAAGGAGGTTTAGAATGGGAAGGGGTGTGAATCAGTAGAGTAACTAATTAATGATGATGATGATGATGATATAGGCGACACGAATGTTTAAATATATTTTTTTTTTTCAATTTTTTATTTTTTTATTTTTTCTTTTCTTTCCTTTTCTGTTCTCTCTCTCTCTTCCCCCCTTCATAACCTTTCCATCTATTCCCTAATTGATACACAACAATGCCCGACCACCAGCAGCAGCAACAACAACAACTTCAGAATCCTCAAATAAACACCAGTTGTTTTGATTTGCTGATAATTGAGATTGTGCCGCTTGCCCTACGCGTCATCAATGAGACCACGGCAACCGGCACGATGGCTTCGTCTCCCTCCGCCAACGACGACGACGTGTACTATAAAATCGAACAGTTTGGCTTCAAACTGGGCCGGAACCTGGCGGAGGTTTTCACGCGCGAGCGCGAACGATTCCAAAACCAGCTAGACGTCATGAAGTTTATCTGCAAAGAACTTTGGCCGCTTATTTTCAAAAAACAAATTGATAACCTGAAAACAAATCACCGGGTAAGTAAACCGTCATCATGACATTGATCGGTCCCTCTCCTCTGTTCCGGACTTTTTTTTTCAATTACGATTTAATGTTTTAATTTTTTGGAATTTTTGGAATTTTAACATTTCTTTCTTCTTTTTTACAGGGAACTTATGTGCTGATAGACTCAAATTTCACGTTTTGCTCAAAAATGTCAACAAACCAAAACGCCCAAAACACCGTCAAACAGGCCATGCCGTATCTCTGGTTTCCAATGGGTATCATTCGAGGTGCGCTGTCGGCGCTTGGTGTTGAGGCCAGTCTGTCGTTTGAATCCAACCATTTACCGAGTGTTTCGTTTAATATTCACACTACCAGATAATTCTTTGATTCAGCTTTTTAACGTTTTTTTTTTTTATCTTTCTTTCTCTCACGCCTTCGCCATAGTCATGATCATGTATTTTTTTTTTTCTTTTATTCTCATCATTATATTACACAGTTTACTGCTCTACATGAAACCACTCAGGTACTTTGTTTAGATCAATGCCGACGCTGCTTGTGTCAAAAGCCTCTATGTGTAGCTCAATTAGAACGCGGCCGCCACGCACGCCCGCAAACCTCCGGTACTCCTCGCTGATGCTCGCCAGGTTCCAGCCCTGCAGGCGGCGCAGGCACCCGACCACGGTGCCAGAGCGGTGACGCCCCATGCCGCAGCACACCAGCACCGGATGCATGCTCTTGTCCAGCACCACGTCCAGCGCGGCTACAATTGACCGCTCGGTCAGCTGGTCCCATGGATTGCTGCCCTCGGTGACAACGCCGAGGTGCCGGACATCAATGTCGTTATCGTCGGCAAATGCGATAAGCGCGTCGCTCGGGTCCTCGACCGCCAGCCACAGGATTGTCCGCAGATGCAGCTGCGACAGGAACGGGAAATTTATGGGCGCCGGTTGGCCCGACCGAAAGAAATTGCGCTCAACCGGCGCAAAGTTGATGGGCGGCACCACCACATGGGATGATGCCGCGTTGCGTTTCCGTAGAATGGATTTCTGCGTGGATGTGATGGCGGTTGTGGTCGTGTTGGGCGAGAAGGATGGACTGTCCATTATGCATAGAGAGAGAGAAAGTAAATAAATTTAATTAAGTAAAATTAAGTATAAGGGGTTGTGTGATGGGGGTGGAGGGGTGTGTAGAGTGAATGAAAGAAGTACAAGGGATGGGGAGAAGAGAAAGAGGAGGAATTGAACAAGGCGCACCGGTGCTGCTGAGCGGTCGAGGAAATGAAATTTTTAATCGTCAAAAAAAAATTAACATGAGTGTTTGTTTTACCAGTCAAAGTGGCACGTGATGTGTGCATTCAGTAAAATGCGCAAATAATGAACACAACCTATCAACATCTACAGTTCTTGATCAAAAAGATTCGTAAACTTTTTTTTAAAAATAAAAAAATTATTTTCAAAAATTCTTCATTAAGCCACAACTTTTTATTGAGGGGTTTTTTTTTTTATTCAAAATGCAAAGTTTTGCTATCATTTTGACCGCAAACCGCCGGCCTAAACAATAGTAAAGATCTGAAAATTGTGCTGTTATTTACGAGGTTGTTGTTAGAGGCCAATCAAAACCCCAAGTTTCGTCTTGATTTTCCCGGTTCCATTAGCATAGTTTCATGGACAATAAAAAATGGTTCATTAAAGACCAAACACACAAGTCCAAACTTGTTTTCAAACTTTTAAAAGTCTTAATTAAAATTGGTGAAACATATCTTTTTTTTTGGAAAGCTCGGTGTTATTCGTTCATGTCGATTGAAACAATGGTATCAGATTTTGTTTAGCTTCTAGCGAGCGTGATCACGATAAAGAGGTATCTGAAGACCCGAAACCTATAAAAAATTAAAAATCTGGGAAGCTTATTAAATTTACAACAATGGCTACTAAAAAAGCGGCTTGCCTTTGTGCGGGAATGGATAGCTGAAGGGGGGTCTCCAAAATACCGTATTTTTAGAAAAAATCACGGTACGCTCTACCTGTGTTCCTCACAATGCTTGGGTATTCCGAATCTCAGAGGAAAATGTTATACTTGATTTGACTACTCCGGAAACTAAAAGGAGGTGTAATTTCCATCATTGTATAAGTTGTAGTTTGAATGAATGAGAGGATAGGTCTTCACATTTTCAATGAGTCTGGAGACAAAAAAAAAGCAACTCAGTGATAGGTGAAACTTTCAAAGAAACACTTGAGAAACAGTTGTTTCTTTATTAACAAACTTGGTGATATGTTTTAGCAAGATTGTGCTCTAATTCATAATGCGAAAGTCACAACCGACATTTCTGAAGAGCATGGAATTTTGGTTGTTGATTAGCCACCATGTCCTTCTGATTTGAATCCAATAGAACATATCTGAAGATTTCTCAAAAAAAAAAAAAACTTAATCAAAAAAAGATTCAGAAATTAAAAACATAAAGGCAAAACAATTAGAATTGGGTACTATATATGTCAATGGCTTTGAGAGATATGGGAAGCAATTTTTTTCAAGAACAAATTCAACATCTTTATTTTTTAATTTTGCGAATAATGCTCACTGCCATAGCACAAGTTAGAGGATTGTCTGCCAATGATCGATAACAAAATGCTCTGGCTTTTAAAAAATATGTGATAATTATTTTTACTTTAAAAATTTCTACGTAGCGTTATGTCTTTTTTTTTAAAAAAAAAAAAAATTTATTAAAAAAAGTTTGGGAATTACAAATCTTTTTGATCAGGCACCATAAACAACAGTCTTTTAAAAACATTAATATCAACTAAAGAAATAATTTTAAACAGACCAAAAAATTAGAGTGCTAATGTGTGTATGTTTATAAAGTGTAGAAATGTTATCAATTCGACTGGCATTTGAATTGGGGACCTGAAGGCGTGGTCCCCTTTGACAAGCGCTGGTCTCATTCACACATACACAGTACACACACAAAAAATTACAGTGGGTAGCATCAGGTTAGTTCAACAAACTTCAAGCTCATGACTTAAGTAAAACTTTTACATTCCATCTAAAATTCAAAATATAAAAGCATATACATAATTTACTAGAATCAGTTTAGACTGTGGTAAAATGCTCGAATAAATGTGAAAAAAACATCATCTTTTTCTATGCACACATCCACACTTTACCTTATTAGCTATTCTTAGAGACTTGCGTTAAAAATGAAAATCAACAATTTTTTTTCCATCTAAAGTAATATTCGTTCTTGTTATGGTCAAGTTTTTTTTTCATTTCATCAATTGAACTTGGCCTTGGAAAGAGCTTGCCCAGTAGTTTTTTTTTAATACGTTTATTAGTATGACCAAATGTTTCTTGGATAGGGCTCATGACAAGTCTTGAAGCTGGCCAAATTTCTACAGTAAAATAAAATAAAATTTTTGACTAAAACTTTTTGATAACTTTAGCCAGTCTTTGGTCATTTAAGTATTGTGAATATTGTACAGTAGCGTTATTTTTGGCTTGAAAAGTTTTTAAAAAAGTTTTCTGCCATGAGTTTATGAAAGGTGCCCTTCAAGTGTTTTTAAATTAGTGACCAGCCCTGAAAACATAAATTTTCTTATTTTATTTGTGACCAAGCTTTTTTTTTTTACTAAATTTTTTGTAAACCATTGTTTTTTTAAGAAATAATAATCAAAGAGACCAATTCGATTGAACATTCTAGATACTGATCTTGGAAAAAAAAAACTTTTTTCCGTTTGCACAGTTATGGCTTTGGAAAGAGAATTAGAGGCTTTGTCATTATTGAGAAATGTGCACACTCTAACTTGAACTCGTTTTTCTGTTTCAAAAAGATTTTTTTGTTATCGGATTGATTTTATGCTTGAAAGTATATGGTGAAGTTGCTGAAGGGTGATGATCATAAATTTTTAATAAGTGTCGTTAAAAAGTTGAAGCAATCACAAAGTGTCCCGTGTAGCAGTTTTAAATTTGATTTGGAGGTGAACCCAGCTTTGCTTGATGAAAAAAAAAATTCAGCAAAAAGGCAATCACTAGTTCCGAGCTATCATTTTTAAAACAGTCGATTTTTTTTCAAATAACTCGAGATTTTAAAAAAGTGATGAGAATAGTTTGATTTGAAAGAGAATTGTTGAAAAGCACTCATTGGTGTACTGTGGTGATGGTCAAATCTCACACATAAACTAAACTCTTCTCTTTTTTTATTCTTCAATCTCCGTGCAAATCATGTCCGCTAGCTCTTTTGCTATAGCTTCTTGATTTTTTCATAATTAGTGGGGTTCTAACTAGTCACAGTCAACTACGGCTATTTCCAGACTTTTTTTTACCTCGCGGGCACATTTTGTTTGTAACTGGTTTTTGAGAGTGAGCTGTAGTAGTTGCATTAGTCTCTATAGGTACTAAACCCTGATTGGTTTTTTAAGAACCCTTCCTGATATTTCTTTTCAACCAACTCCCCCAAAAACTTACTGTTTTTTCATCGAAAAAATCTAGTATGAATACAATTATAATGTCAGATCTTTGTACGTATGAAACCTATATGAGGGCTCAAATTTGGTCAAACAGATAACGGTTTATGTAAAGTTGCACCTAGAGAAGCTAAATTAATGGTTTTTCATGAGTTTTGAATTGATTTGACCACTGTTATAAAGTTTTTTTTCTTTTTAACTTATGATTGAATTTTGCAGTTTCTTTTTTTCTACAAGGGTATTTACATTATGAAAAAGCTGGTTTCCAGAGGTTGGACAAAGCTGGGGCTTCGGTTCTACTTTAAAAACAGCTTTTTATGATTTTGAAATTTTTTTCAATCTCCTTGACCTTTTTTTTTTTTTTTTTTTTGGTTTCTGAGCCAGGAACGTGGTAGAATTTGATCCTTGTAACATGAGATTTGGCTAAAACCAACCAGGGATCAATATCAATGTTAATCTTCTTAAATCTGTTGGCAGCAATTATGGTCTTTTGTATCTCCAGTTCTCGACTTATTTAGCCATGTCAGCACATCCGTAATCTCTAGCGGTTTTCTAATAATTTTTGGAGCAGCTGTCCATCTAAAGAAGATTGTCCTCGTTTTGTTTCTAATTTTCATCAATCTTGTTACTGACATTGTCAGCATGGGTTCTTGCATCCTCTGCTGTTTGTTATGCCTTGTTTGTCTTGTACACAGCAAGACGCTCCAACTTACCGAACTCTTTTGTTTTGGTATCCACCACTCCATAAATTTCGACAATATTTTCAGAGATCTCGGATTACTTATCTTCTGCTTTGTTAAATCGTTTCTCGAATTCAGTGTTATTTGTTTCATATTCGGTGATCTTATTTTTGGTGTTTGCAAGCTCTTCGGTTTAGGAAACCAGCTGACTTTTATGTATCGAATCTTGTCTTGCATAGCACTGACTTCAGTCTCCAATGTTGTGATGAGCTCCGCGAACTGGGTTTTGTGTTCTACTAGACTTTGCTGAGTTTCGCCCAACTGAGCCTGGGTTTCCCCGAGTTGGCCCCGTAAGGTCTTCAGCTTGCCGATAATCGCTGTCTACATTTTTTCATCAATCATCATCGCTTGGGGCTCGACAAGCTCAACTACTAATTCATCTTCTTCAGAATAGTAGTCGTTGTTGTCCTTGTTGCAGTCTCCGTATAATTGAACTGTTTCATCAGTTGTCGCTTAGCTCAGCCTTGAATAAGTTTTTGTAGGTTGACTTCTTGAAAACTTTTGCATAGTTTTAAGATTCTGAATAATGTGTACCTTTTTTTTTGTCTCGCCTTGTTGTTTCTTCGGATTGTTCACCCAAAGAAGGTTCGTCATTTGGCACTCTCAGTTGCTCACTGGTCATTTGGCTTTCTTCTGGGAGGATTCTAGCCTGGCAACTAATATCAGATTTATCGAGAGGATCTCATTCAATGTCATTATAACCTTTTACGTTCTCGCCTAGCTATTTGTCACCAATTTAACCATAGCTTCTTGATTGTTCATGGTGCTTTCTCTCTCATTTTTCATATTATTTTGTGTGTGAAAATACTTATGACATGATACTTATAACATTCACGTGATCAAATTTCAACCACTTTTTTTTCAGTTTGTTTGTGGTTTCCCCGTCGTGGCCTTTGCCCTTTTTCTTCTCTCTCTCCCCCCCTCCCTCTTCTTCACGACGTTCATAAGGTACCAGCTTGTTCCAGGGTTGTTTTTGAAGCTGTTTTTTTAAAATTTTTACGTTTCAATTTTAACTATCTGTTTTTGTTTGGTTTAATTTGTTAATTTTTTTTTTTTCATTTGCGCATACCATTCATTTTGTAACAATGGCCAAGAAAGTATCTTCCTCATCTACCTCCGCTGCTGCTGCTGCTGTCACCAACGCTTCTGATCGCGCCCCCGCTGCGACGCTGTCCCCCAACTCCGTTAGCTACCAAAAGCTCAGTTGCGATCTATACCACAACTACCTGGCCACCAGCAGCAAGCGTGTGAAGCTTATTGACAGCTTCTTGGTGTTCCTCGTCCTGTTGGGCGTCTTCCAGTTTGCATTCTGCGTCGTAGTCGGCACGTTCCCGTTCAATGCGTTCCTGGGCGGTTTTGGTGCCGCCGTGGGCCAGTTTGTGTTGCTGGCCAGTCTGCGCATCCAGATCAGTGAAGAGAATTATGGGCAGTTTAAAGCTGTTTCTCCAGAGCGGTATGTGTGCTTTTTTTTTACATAAGCGGCAATTGCGCGGGTGCTCGAGCCTTTACAAATTTTTTTTTCTTTTTTTTAACTAACACTTATTTCTTTTAATTATAGGGCCTTTGGTGATTTCGTGTTTGGTAGTTTGATTCTCCATTTCATTGTGTACCATTTCATCAATTAGTTTGTTCGATATTACTATAATTCAAAAAAAAAAAAAAAATTACCATCATTAAAACAGATTTCAAAAAAAAAAAAAAACTCCTTCTGAAAAATTAATTAGATACACACAGACTCAACTCGTCTTGGACTCGTCCTTCTTGTCAGCATCGTTCTTATTCCCTGAGTCGCCCTTGCCGTCGCCCTTTTCCCGCTTTTTCGCACAGTCGTTACAGAACCACTGCCCGACCGGCGGCTGAGACAGTCCAATGCACGGCAGATGAAACCACTCGATCTTACAGTCCGGCCCGTCGCACCCGACCATCTCGCCAAATGACACCTGCTGGCAGTAGCAGTACACCTGCTCCTCGTTTGCATCGCCCTCCTCGTGCACCTCCTCTTCCTCGTAGTCTTCAAACTCCTCGTAGTCCTCGCTGCGCTTATTGCTGCTGCTGCTTGCACCACCGCGCCGTCTGCTGCTGCTACTAGAACTAGGCTTCTCGTCGTTGTTCTTGCCGCTGGATTTGGATGCCCGCGACGACCGCATGTTCTCGGACGCTGCGCTGGACGACACACCGTTGCCGTGAGCCGCACGTTTTCGCGACGATGACGATCCGTTACCGCTGCGGCTGCGTTTTGATCCCACTGTCACGCTGCTGTCCACATCGTCACCGTACTCTTGCTTGACGCTGTCACCGTTCTGTCCGTGTGCCTTGGAATCGCTGCCGGCGAGCTCAGCCGACTCGACCACAGGCGTGCTCGCGGCTGATGCTGCTTTCCGTCGTTTGCTTGTGCTGCTGTTGTTGTTGCTGGCGGTACCGCTGGCACTCTGCTTGCTACCGGCGCCGCCGCTGCCAGACTTGGAGCCGCTTGCCCCCCGCGTGCTGCTGCCCGACTTTGACCCACTACCGCTGAGCTTTTCATCAGGCCGAGGCGTGCCTCGGGCGCCGCCGCGCGTCGATGTTCCATTGCCGTCCGTATGCGCAGCTGCGTCGGCCTTGGCCGCGGCCGCAGCCGCCTTTTTGGCCGCCATGGCTTCCCGCCGTGACTCGCTCCGCGAGCTCGACGCCGGCTTCTGCTCCGCTGGTGTCACAATTGGTAAATACGCGGGGTGCTCCTTGGGGCCGTAGCGCACAAAATGAGGAATTTCGTTTTGACCGATAATTAGCTCGTCGTAGTCGTAGTCCAAACGCGCCACATGCCGCGAAATGGCCTCTGCCGCCACGCCCGCAACGTGCATTTTCTCTTCTAAACACGGCATCAGTTCTCGTATCAGCTGCCGGATGCGAGTCAGAATTTGCTCACGCTCTTGTACCAGTTGCATCTCTGTGGGCTCTGGTATCGGCAGCTTGAACAAGTCCTTGATCAGCCGGTTCAGCTCGGGCATCGTTACGATGCATTTGGCGTCTATCTCACGCAGCAATGTGAAATGTCTGATTAGCTCCATTGGCAGCGCTTCCAGAGCGTCTGCCATGTCGTTTAGACCGGGGTAAATCGAGTTGGCCTCGGCTAGCGTCTGGTCTGGGGTGCCACTAGTCACGACAGATGTGGTACCGCTAGTTGAATTAACCAGCGCGTCCTTGGAATCCTCATCCTCTATGACGATAGGAGTGCTGGAACGGTCGACGGCCGCAGTCGATTTGCGGCCGCCACGTCCTGTCTTTGTACGAGTTGTTGACCGCTGCTGGGGCGGTTTGACGTCTGTGGCTGGCATTAAGTATATGAGAACGTTTGTTAATGAGTAAGTGTGTACAAGAGAAACAAAGAGAGGGAGAACAGGTGAAAAGTAGAAGAGAAGATAATAATATGATGAAAAGAAGAAGAAAAAAAAAAATTGATAAAGGAGAGAAATGGGTTTGTTATTTTTTTAAAAGAGCTTTTTTTTTTTTTCTTTTTTTTTTTCTTTCTTTCTCTCGTTTGTGTTTCGGTACTTTGCGTTTTGTGAATTTTTCGGCGGATATGCCTTTTATTACACTAACGCGAGGGTAGGGGTTAAAGCACCGGTACATCAAAAACGGACGTGTTGCAGCGCGTCAATTTCGCGTACCGGAAATCGCTTTTTTTTTATTTTTGCAAGTAAAAAATTAAACAAAACAAACGGCTCTGCTTTCTCTACACAGTAGCCAGCTTTAAAACTGTGGACTTGACAGTTGTTTTATATTTCAACAACAGAGCGATGTGGTAGAAACTTGCAACTGACCCATTCATAGTGTTAGTTTTCATCCGGGTCTTTCACTAAAAAGCACGCCGTGTCGTTAGAAACGATTTCATTTTTTTTCTTTTTTCCCCCAAAGCTTTATGCCAGCTAAAATGGGATTCATCTTTCTTTTTATATTCGTAGACTTTTGGCATACCCTTCAAATACTAAGATTGTTCGCTTAGGTTTACAATCTCTAAAAAGCATTGAAGATTGTCAAAATTTGTCGTGCGCTAGCTTTTTCCCTTATAATTCTAGGAAAAAAACCTGCTTAGATTCAAGTAACCGGGCATTAACACGTTTTCTACATTGCTTTAGTTACCAAAAAAATTGAGAAGACGAATATGTTCCCTCACCATAATTAAAAGATTAAAAAAAAAAAAATTATTTGAATAAATACAAAAAAGTAGATAAATCAAAACCTGCAATAATTAAAGCAAGGTTAGGGCGAGGATGATTTTATAAATACCTGAATATCGGAAGGCTGGGCTAGAATTTGAATTCCTGCCAGTCTGAAACATTCAACTTTTTCTCTTACTTTTTTTTTCATCAAATATCATTTCCGACAAATACAATGCCGTTAGCAAAAACCACTAGAGCCTCTCAGCAGAAGGCAAATGCTTCAAAGACTAAATCGAAGACTGCGAGGGAGCTGAAACAAAAAAACACAAAAATTCCAGCCAAAAAACCCACTAAAACGCCAAAAGCCGCAGGCACCGCGGCTACGTCAACAACTAGGTCAATGAAAAAACCGTTGAAAAAGCCACCTAGTGCACGAAAAAATGCAAACGAAGTACAAATTGTCAAGATTCAAAGTGCGAAAAAACCGGCGACATCAACCAATACCAGAACTAAAGTAAAGTCAAAGGCCCCTCAAAAAACGGCTTCCGCTACGAAACGGACAGCAAACAAGACAACCAAAAGGGCGCCTAGCAAAGTTGTAAAAAGTACTTCTAGTACTATCTACAAAGTTACTAAAGCGGCTTTTAAGATGGCTGCTGATAAAGCCCTCGCTACAAAAACTAAACCACAGAAGCCTGTGCAGGCAAAAAAGCTTACCAGAGCACAACAGCGTGCCCATGAGACCCAGGAACATGAACAAAATGAGTATCAAAGATCAATTGAAGCGATTGATATTATGCGTCAGGCAGTGATGGACGAGTCCAAAACGAAGAGCGTGCTGACGGAGCGCGACTTTCGCGAGATTATTAGGTATGATTCTCAAATCCCCACTTCCACGCTGCAGTCAACCAAAGAAAGCAAGGGTTTTCTTGGTGCTTTGAGTATGAGAATCAAGAATGTGCTAGGTGATAGCAGGTTTACCAAATGCGAGGCTACGGATAAGAATGCTTTAGAGGCAGATGAAAAGCCGCGATCATGGTTTTTTTGGTAACCTCCGGGATCATTCAATTGAAAAACTGAAAAGTGCATTGGCAATAAATTAAATTCAGTAAAGGTGATTTTATATTTTTGTCTTTAAAAACTCTTACTGCTAGCTATGTTTCTTTTTTAATTATTTGAGCAGTTGTTATTAACCAAAATTTTTATAGATATATTATCATCTTTGTTCGATATATCTTTGGATTTTAACTTGCACATAGCGAGTACTCCTTATATTGTACAACACCGCATATCCTGTTCATAAATAGTTTGCATTTAATCACCACCATAATGATGATGATTTACAAAAACAATAGACTTTATACTATCTTTACTCAACCTTTTTTTCATTGCATTTTACTTTTTTTTATTTCACTAATATGAATAGCACGTTTATCATTGTTGCTAAAGCTACTGCTATTAAAACTCGGGTGCTATTACTGTTGTTTTAATACAACAATGCACCAGGGCATAGCCAGAACGGACCGGCATCAGCCATCACTATGGTATACATGAAAATATTACCATTCCAAAACGGTCGTTAAAAAAACTTGGTTTTTGCACACGCAGAAAGAGATGAGTGTCCTTCACTTTCCAAAAAGTTTTGAACCGGTAATCAGTCGAAGAATTTTAAAATTCTAGCACACAAGGTATTTGCCTTTTTAATCTTTTAGTTTTAATAGTAATGTTTAAATTACTGTTGTTTTTTTTTTGGCAGATAATGGAATTATCTTTTGAGTATGGAGCTTTTCTGCTCATGATACACAGATTTTGCAAAATTCTTAATGTTTAGACTTCCTTGAGCTTGATCCAAAATCTAGAGCTAGAATCACTTTTTTTAACTGTCAATCTCAAAAGATTTTAGTTTTTTTTTCAACTAACAGCTCTTAAGCACAAACAACTTAAGGTGCTGACACAGAAAGTTTACCGTAAAACTTTTCAATCAAGTTTTCTAAATTGAGGTTAGAAGTAGAGTATTACAGATCAATTCTAGTTGACCAGCACTAGTTTTATATTTTGCATGTGCATTTAGCTTGTTTTTTTTTTCTTTTGATAGTGACTTAAAAGTAAAACTACAAAACAGAATTGCTAATAAGTTTCTACACTAAGTCAATTAGTAAAAGCATCTTTAACACTTTTAGTCTCCAATTGAACGTTTTTATCCCGTTGTGGTGGCAGTCTTTTCAGGTTACCAAGATCATAAATAGTTCAATGTATTCAAACCAAAAAAACTAAAAAAAAATGACAATGATAGATGTGAATTTGAAAAAGTAATGTTAGATGGTTGTAAAAATTCGCCTAACAATAGAGTTTTAAAAAACCCCAATACAGTGAAATGGCTAAAAATAGAGATGCTAAGATAAAAGCTTAAAAAAGATAACTTAAGATGTGTAACGAGGGACCAATTCACTCAAAAGTAAAGAAGAAATTAAAGAAAATTATATGAACTGATTGGGTAAAAAAAATAAAGACTATCAGGAACAATAATTAAATAATCTCAAATTTCACAAGTTATTAAAAAAATTATAAACTATCAAAAACACTAGAAGTTAACAGATAGATTTTTCATTGGCAGTTTTTTTTCATTATAATTCCAGTTGTTCCATTAGGTTGAGTTCAAGCAATTAGGCTGGCCAAATTATAATCTCAATGTTGTGATCCAAAACCACTGTTTCACTTTTTTATGCCAGTAATAATTAACCCCATCCTGAAAAAAAAACAGTTCGATTAACTGAAAACTTTTTCTTAGTCCTCTCGATAAAAATTGCAAGAGATAGATTGTAACGAGGGACCTTTTAATTAGATGAAGAATATAATATATAAGACTATGATTGGCTATTAAGAAGAAGACTAACGAGAAACAACGTTCAAACAAGTTCAG
>JAKVQX010000603.1:0-13662 GCA_030463015.1 Geotrichum citri-aurantii
TGATGCTTTTTGCGTCATCCAAAGACGGGGTGCTTTTAACGTCATCCCAGGACGTAACTATCAAAAACTGTTTCAATTTTTTTTTTTTACGGGTTTTATAGATTCTATATCAGAACTACTGGCAGAGCAATTTAATGTTGAGTTTGGCCCGATGGTTTAGTGGTATAATTCTCGCTTAGGGTTTTCTAAGCACGATTGCGAGAGGTCCCGGGTTCAATTCCCGGTTGGGCCCAAACTTTTTGCCTTTAATACTGAATTCACTACTGGATAAAGGTGAGCAAGGAAGAAAAATTTAAATTAACAGATTAAAGTTATTGCTTTGAATAAATTCTGCGAGAACTAAAATAACCAAAAACTTCAAAAAGTTTTTTTGACAACTATTCTCGCTAAGGCCCTTTCGACACGTGAGAGCAGGATGAGATTTGACACAATTCAACCTTATCTCATGAAAAAAAAAAAAAAAAAACGGTTGCATCTGATTAGATTCTGGCTATTTCTAATTTGCAAACTTATTTTTAAGGTTAAAAAATAGTGAAAAAAAAAGCTGCTTTCAAATTCTTATTTTTTCCGCAAAAAATTACTGTGAAACGAAAAGTGCACTACTTGCGAAATGAGCACATTAATTTGGTGGTTCTTTGTAACCAATCTTCGTTTTCGACTTTCTTGTTTGGGATTATTTTGCTCATCGTTCTTTTACTCGTCCCCAGCACTTGCGATTGACATGTTCTCTGGATTCGCTTTTTTTTTTTTCTTTTTTTTTTTTTGCTCAAAGCTGAGAACTTTTCAAGAATAGTGCACTTTTAGTGACTAGAGGTAAAGTTAAATAAATATCAAATGAATCCCTCTTTGTTTGATTCCAATTATTTCTTTTCAATAAAAAATTAGAACCTTCACTATTCGCTGTTTACATTAGATCTCTGACGAGAATTAAAAAAAACCCCCAAAAAACAAAATATGGTTAATCTTTTGAACACCATTCCTCTGCTACTTCTAGCGGCAGCGCTGCCAGCGGAGGCCCACGTCAAGTCTACACTTCAGAGTCTATCGTGTCGCTCTGCGCTTGGCAAATATAATTTTGGCTGCGGCAAAAATATGATGTGTTTGTGTTCAAGCGATCTCTACATACCTTCGTACGTCAAGTGTCTACTAGACTTTTCCGACTCTAAGGCACAGGTATACGAGGGCTTTAGCAATCAGCTTGAAAAGTGTAATAAAATGAAAATGGCACACAAAATGACGGAGGATGACTTTATCAACATGTACAATAAGGCGGTCGAGGCGAACACGTTTGTGAACGCGTCAACTGTTTCAAACAAAACTGAGCTTCAAACTCACCCTCTAATTTTTACCGCAGCCGAGATCAAATTTGTGGCCTCAGACAACAGAATGTTTAGACACCAAATTTACGTCGCCTCCCTTTACGGTGGCATCATTATGGTCTACTGGGCTTTTGTATTTGCTGTTGCGACTATCTTTAATTTGATCAAGTTTGTGGCACCCAAGTACTTAATTTCTAAGAACAGCCCCACTCTCGTCAAGTTCCGCAAGTTGTGTACGTTACCTGCGACATTTGGTTTTAAGCACACAACTGGCAACTTTTTGGGAATGATTCCAACGCGCGCACAGAGTATAGTTCTCTTTGGATATTTTATTATGAATCTTGTTCTCTGTCTCGTCCATTACGATTTTCTAACCACTTATGAATCTCATGCTTTAAATCTCTGTCGATATATTGGTGATCGCACTGGAATCATCTCGTTTGCGCATTTTCCCATTGTGTTTCTCTTTGCAGGACGCAACAACTTTTTGCTGTGGTGTACCGGATGGTCGTTTGATACATTTAACACATATCACCGCTGGGTCTCGCGTATGATGATACTGCATGCTTTCATTCATTCCGTTGCGTGGTCTGCCTACTGCACCCTCGATGGTTCTTACAAGAGTATGTTCAAGACACATTACTGGAACTACGGAGTTGCTGCGACTGTCTTTGGCTGCATTATTATCTTCCAGAGTGCACGCTTTTTCCGGGCGCACTCGTACGAGTTGTTTCTGGTACTGCACACGCTTTTTGCCATTGCCTACACCGTTGGTTGTGTCTGGCACTCATACTACATGGGCTGGATGCAGTGGATTTGGGCCGCCATTGCAATCTGGGCATTTGATCGCTTTATGCGCTTAGGCCGTGTCGCCTACAACGGCATTTGCATGTCAGATGGCAAACTGTTCAAGTCCAACATTGGCGACGATGGTATCGAGGGTTCTGTTTTCAAGCTTTCTATCAAGGCGCCTAGTGCGTGGACTTACAAGCCTGGTAGCCATCTCTACCTGCATGTGTTCCGACCTCTTACCTTCTGGCAGTCGCACCCGTTTACCGTCTATCACTCACCCAACCCGAGTAAGGCTGGTGAGTTGATTCTGTGCGCCAAAACCCAAAAGGGATTGACGCGCGCGATGGCCCGTGACTTTGCGTCGCACCCTAATGGATATAAAGAGGGTTTTGCCGTCGGCCTTGATGGCCCTTACGGTCATGAGCACAACCTGGACCACTATGACACTGTTGTTTTCATTGCGGGAGGTATTGGCGTTACTGCAACTTATAGTTACGCTGCAGATATGGTTTCGAATGGTCTCGCATCATCCGGCTTTGACACCGAGAAACAGGGTGTTGCGGGTGGCCGCCCACAGCACGTCATTTTTGTCTGGGTGACACGCAACGAGTCCTCGCTCGACTGGTTTGGCAGTGAGATTGAGTATCTTGCCAAATCAGGTGAGGTTGATGTTGAGCTGTACATTTCCGAAAAGTCGGAGATGTCTGCTGAGTTATCTAGTGACAGCAAGCAGCAGCTTTCTGCTTCTGGGTCGTCAAGCTCAGTTGACATAGAGGTTTTGCCCAAGATTGACACAAGCAAACCGTACTCAGTTTACAGCGGTCGCCCTGACATTGAAGCTCTTGTGAGCTCGTATATCCGCGGCTCGGTAGGTTCTACAGCTGTCATGGTTTGTGGTCCGCCAGCTCTCAACGACTCTACACGTCATGCTGTAACGCAGAACCTCGGAGCTGGCGCGGGTCGTGTGGACTACTTTGAGGAGGCATTTTCATGGTAAAAGTGGCAGTCTGCTAAATCATATTACATGCATACAATCTGTTTTTTTTTTGTTTATAATTTTTTTGCTGTTCATGTTTCTTTTATTGTTAAATGTTTTAATTTTTGTATTTTATAACAATAAACATTTTTTTTAAAAAATTTATTGTCATTTACAATTATTTCAACTGATGCTAGAAAGCATATTTAAATTTTTATCAATTTTAAAGCTTTTAAAATTGAAGTTTTTTTTTTTTGCTTTGTCAACTGTGCCTTATAATGACTGCTAACTTACTGCCATAAACACTTATTTTTCACTCATGGTTGATTTACACACTTCCATGTTCCTGGCTAAACCCTAACTGTTGACTGAATAGTCTTGTAGTGCATCAACAAGCCAGGCTGGAGTTTACCATGAAAAACCATTCAGCATGAATAAATTTTAATCACAAAAATTACAAACAAAACTAGCTCATGGAGATGGAAAAAAAAAAAAAACATCAACAACATCCATACTGAGTTTTATGGTTTTGTAGTCGTCTACGATACTTCCAGAAAACCCACCCGGTTGGGTTATGAAAAAAAAGCTCAAAACTTGAAATACTAGCGATTTAAGCCAGTTTGCATTTGCAAGCAAAGTGGTGCATCCAGTACACAATCCTTATTAAAAACAAACCAAAAAAAAAAAATACAAATACAAGTATATGTGTATAAAAAAGTAAACATAATAATAGAACAACCAATTAAAATGCGCGTGTAAAAGCCGCTGCAGTGACCCCAGGTAATCCTTGAAAAAACAGTTGAATAAAAGAGATCGAAAGCCAGCCCTGGCCACGACAGCGACAATGTGAATCTAGGCTTAGTTAAAACGGTTATTGTAGTAACCTGCGTTGCTACCGTGGCTCATGCCCTGCATATTGTGAAAGTCGTTGTTGTATGTGTTGTCGTAAGATGACGTCTTATTGGGGTTGTACGAAGTGTCGTTGTAAAGCGCACTGCTGGCATGTAAGTTGCCGGGACCACCGCCGTTAAAAGTATTCATCTCAACAACGTGCGTGTTATCGCTGAGTTTCTGGTAACCGCCAGACTGCGGGGCGTTCCATCCGTAGCTGGGCGGCGCATTGGGTGCAGGAGCTGGTACCGTCTCGTGAACCGACAAAAATTCAGGCTCAGCCCGGTTGTTGTTGTCATAGTAGTGGTTGTTGATGACCGGCGCAGGATTCTGATGCTGGGCAACGTATGATTCATTACCGCTGCGGTTGCGGCGGTCGCTGTTGCAGCAGCAGGTGCAACAGCCCCGACAGCAGCAGAAGAGCGCGTCAAGGCATTGGACGCCAAGACAAATACACCGGAAGATGGAGGAGATGATCCAGAAGAGAATGAGCGAGGCGAGGACAATACCGATAATGGCGACCCATTTGCATGCGGTATGGTCCATACAAGAGTCCCAGTTAGATTTGAATTCAGTGGCGGTCTGTTCTAAATCACGGCGGCCAAGCAGGCCTGCGCTGTCGGACGCCAAGAAAGTAGATGTGAGTCGGCACACAGGTGAAGTAAGTATTGGATTGGCATTGAGCACTGAAGCAAAATACTCGGTTGGAATAAACATAGTGTGAGTGAGTAAGTGTGTGTGTGTATACTAGTATTGAGGTGCAATCAAACAGTCTTAAATACCGACAACTAAAGTGTTTGAGATAATATTGAAGGAGAAGAAGAAGAAAAAAAAAATGTATTTTTCGAGAGAAATCACAGACGAGGACAAACCCAGGTTGTTTTATTGTTTTAAAAAAAAAAAGTTTTTGAAGGAGGCCCATTATGCCCACATCGTACTGGGATGGTTTTTATTCTTTTTATATTTATTTATCATTTGCATATTTATTAATTTTTTAATTTTTTATATTTGAATTATAATTTAATTAAATGAACTATTACTTTTATTTATTATTTATTTGGGGTTTTAAGGCACAAAAATCTTGAAAAGATGACGCACGTCCAAATCAGCCTGAAATTTTTTTTTTTTGTTTCTGGCCAGTTGGATAAAAGGGGGCGCAAATCGCAAGAATTTCAGAACCTTTTTCTTTTTATAGAACACGAGGCTGAATCAAGGTACCGGACTCAGCCTTTCTTTAAATAGAACACGAGGCTGACGCAAGTACCGACATAGCCGGCTCACCAAGCTGCGCCGCAACACGTAAAATCTTTGAAAACAAAATGAAAACAATCTTTTTTGAAAAAAAATAGCAAACAGCTCTGAACTGTAGTTGTGAAAAATAGATTCAAAATTAACAACAGCCATATTCATAATAAAAATAAAAAAATTATATCGATTTGACAAATATCAGTTACACAATCATAATGATACTTGTAAGTCTACATGAATCCAAAAATATTTTTCATGTCAACATACCTCCGACCACACCGGCTCAGGTACTTGTCCACAACGCGCCGCGGCACCTGAAACCGCACCCGGTTCTGCTCGGCCAGTACGCCCACCTCCAGAGCGGTTAACCGTTTGTCATGATCGTCATCCGCCAGCTCCGTCTTGATTGCTGAAACACTGTTACCGCCACTTGATGCTGCCGCCAGTCGCTTGGCACGGTCTACATCAAATAAGCTGTCGTAATACTGAAGCTGGTTATACATGCGCAGGTCACTGTATTCGTACGACACCAGCCCACCGTGACACGTTGATGACACACACTTGCGGCCGTACACTCCGACTTGTCGTGTCACCACGCGACATTCGGCGCAAACCACGCGCGCGGCATAGTAGCTTGCAATCTGCTGACGAATTTGCGCCTCCAGTTGAGCATTGACCATAGTCATTGGCAGCAGACGTCGGCACTGATCGCAGTGAATGCCCTCAGCAGTTGTATGATTTTCACCCGTTGTTGTGAGTCCTGTGTACGAAAACACACACTCACAGAGTGGGCAGCGCAGCCGCAGCTGTGACGCGTACCGGAAACGCTCTGCATCATCGATAGTTGTCTGGAACGTCGACAGCTCCAAGCCCATCGAGTTGCTGCCGCCTTCGCGTGAAATGTGCGACTGTTTGTACTTCTCCGTGTCCAATCCAAGGCAGTCTGCAAGGCGGATCGCATCTGTGCCCTCAATTGGAGCGCAAAGACGTTCTAGCGGCGGCAGGATCTGACGTGTTAGATAGTACTCCACGTCTGGCTTCAGAGGTCCGCCAGGAGTAGTCTTGAACTCCGCCAGAGTGTATGCGCGGTCAGCGACGTGTTTGCCCGCTGGTGGCGGGCCATTATCTACACTGTCATCAGGAATGGAATCTGCCGCTATAATGTACGCAATGACGTCATCAATTTTGACAATCTCACCCTTCTCAATCCGTCGCTTTGCGACCTGGACGTGCGGCATTGTGTGGCCTTGCGAGTAGTCTTTAGGATGCTTACCCAGCTTGTTCCGAATGATTAGTTTGACGAGCGGCACTTTATTTTCACGGATACGCGTTGAAAGCTCGCGCAGATACTCGTGAATGTGTTCCAGTGCCTCTTCCGATGGCATGTCGCCTAAAATTTGATTCAATGCGTATTGTGATGCTTCTTTTGACAGATCACAATACTCACGACGCTTCATATCGAGACCCTTCACCTCAATGCTAGTTTTAATCTGGCCGTCTTTTAAGACAGACATGTTCACTGCCGCGTACTTCTTTTTGGCATGTAATAGCATACGACGGAAAACATTATCTGTGTCTATCTCCAGCAATCGGTAGCGTTCGTTGACCTGGCGCTTGAAGTCGTTACCAATCTTGATAGCCTCGTCATAGACATCCACATTTGTGTTGATCATAACTGAATCAGTATCACCGTAGATAACCTTGAGACCGTTGGACTCAGCCAGCTCTTTAGTGTTGGTTAAAATCTCACGACCCTTGAAAGTCGTCAGCACAGCCAGCGGCCGCGCGTAAAAACGAGACTTTGTAAAACCAAGACAACCGTACATGGAATTTGCCGTAAGCTTGAGCGCCTGCTGTTTGATATCCCACTGTGCTAGCTGTACAGCAGTTGCCTTAGGGTCCTTCATGTTTCCCTTGACAGCGCGGCGACGTTGGACAAGATTTTGAACCAAACGCGGAAAGATACCCATTGGAATACTGGAGTCCGGCACCTCTGGCACTTGCTCCTCTTCGTCAGCCTTACGCTCACCGTTACCAAGTTGGCGTTCAACAGTAGTGAAACAAATGTTGTACTCCTGAATAATACTGGGATACAAACTGTTAAAGTCCATAACTAGAATAATATGGTCGTAGAGACCCTTCTCGGGTTCAAAGACAAGACCACCTTTGTACTTGTCTTTCTTTTTTGTGCCCGAAGAATTGTCATTGTCAAGCTCTTCATCTATGTCGTTATGCTTGTTACTGCCTTTGGCTTTGATCTGGTTACCACCCTTATCAGGCACAATGTAGCCCTGTTTGTAAAACTGGTGCAGCAAAATGTACTCGTTACGTTCAGCTCTAGTACCGGATAGCGTACGAGCCCACGAGTTACCGGCAAGGTTGGTTAGCTGCTTTGACAAAGCCATCATTTGCAGCTTGAGAGCAATTGAAGAAATAAAATACGTGTCAGCTTCGTTATGTGCAACGAATTGGAACAAACCAGGAGCATCCTGAATCCACTTAGACAAACTGCAGTCAATGGGCTGATCAAACCGGGCCTGGCTGAGATAAACATCACACATCTCTGTGAGCGTCCATGAGTTACACTTTAGTGTCAGAGACTTTCCAAATGTGTTGGAGATATCACACATGAGCCGACCGGCGACAATGTTTCGCTGCCAGTACATGGAGCCAGCCTTGGAAAAACTGCTGGGCCAATGCGACTGTCTAATTCTTCCAAGACGTGACCAACCCTGGATATTTTTCTCCTTCATGCGATGCGCCAAAATGTTAAAGTGAATATTTTCAAGAGAGTGGCCAATCAGAACGTCAGGGTCAAAGTGCTGCACGCGATTTAAAAACTCAGAAAGCAGCGATTCCTCGTTCTTGAAAGTAGTAATGGTCGGTTTACCCTTGCTTTGGCGCTCAATCTCTCGTTCAAAACCAAGCGGGAATACACCATTGTTGATAGGGCGCACAAGAGTAAAAAGAATGGAGCTGAGCTTGTCGGGAGGAATGGTTGAGTCATGATCAAGATTGGTGTGAACTCTACCGCTGATTGCAACAATTTCCTGTCGGTTAAGTTTTCTATTCATCACGGTGCGAATCGAGAAAGTCAAAAAGTTCATTGGCGGTAGTGGCGGCGCCTCGGACTCAGGAACAACCGTAATACTAGCCGGTGACGGAGTTTCAGCTTCAAAGTTGCACCAAGAGACATTATTGATAGACGAAACGTTAGAGACTTTGAGCCAGCACGGTCCCATTATTTCGCGCGAAAGCACAAAGTGTTCAAAAATATTAGTGTTTGTGCCAAATACACGCGAAAATGTCACACCCTGACTATCCATTGGAAAAACAGCTTTTTTGTCGTAATTGTAAAGTACCTTCAAGTACGTTGCTTCGCGTGGGACGTCAGCAATTTCAAAGCAGTACTTGCGCTCCTCTGGCTTAGATGCAAACTCCTTGACGCCATAACTGGACATTAACTTGTCGACTTCTTCATAAACGTCGCTGATTTCAACAGCTTCATTTGTTTCAATCCCGTTGACAACTTTATTTTTTCTAGGCAAAAAGTAAAGTTCACGTTTTGAAGATCTGATAAAAAGAAATGCACTAACGTGATTGCCAGAAGGCGCCTTGACCTTACCAAACAGCGCAAGAGAGTCGCCAATATCCTTGAAATCCGTCCAGAAAAATAGCATGTTACCCTCATCGTCTGTAACTTCATCTAACGAAACTCGTTTAACGTTCTGAAATTCGGTAGCAACTTCGTACGAAAGAGTTTTGTTTACATCGAGCCACTCAGATGCATCTGGTAGTTCCTCGACAGGAGAAGCAGGTCGTGGCGGAGGTGATGATCTCATTTCTTTCTTTATTTCTTGCTTGAATTCTTTTTTGACTTCAACCTTAACTTCAGTAGATCTTTTGTTGATAAGTGCAGTGCGCTTGCCAGCGTTTAGTGCTGTTGGCGCAAGATCATCGTCATCATCGCTAATCTGATTTGATTTGAAATTTGTTGGAGATGATGGCAGCACGGACTTCTCATCATGTTCATCATCAAAAGCATTGATACCAAAGTCCATATCGTCATTGAAATTTTCGGATGGGGGTAATGGTGAAGAAGGAATCTCTTGTTTGATAATGGAGCTGCTAGGACGGTTCTCCTTGTTAAATGATGACTTGGTGGCTGGAGAGCCCCAAAGATCAGTTGCAATAGCACGCGCTGAGGCAGACTTGACTTTCTTATCAATTACCTTCTTGACCGGCCGTCTGGTAGCAATGCCCGAAAGAATAGACTCCAGGTCGGCTTCGTCCTGCTTGGATATTTGTTTCTAGACACGTTAGTACTGATCACGCAAAAAGAGACATTTAAAAGTAAGAAAACATACTGGTTGCTCTTTCACAACAGGTGCCATAAAAGACTTGATGCTTTTATTTTGGGGTTTTTTGGGCGGTGGTGCGACCTCCTGTTTAACATTGGCCTTTCTTTTTTTTGACCTGGCACTCGATCTGCTGTCATCGACATCAACAACATCATCATCGGAGTAGTAATTGTGTTTGGAATCGCCGAGATCATTAGTACCATCATCGTAAGCATAGCCATGGTCGCCGTCATTAATTTCTACAAAGTCGTCGTCGGCAAGGTCGCGTCTATATTGGTCCTCATCAACAATGTCGTATAAGGGGGCCTCTTCGTCGTAAGACTCAACTCGAGTTTTCTTATTGGATCGTTTCAGGGCCGCCAATTGTGCGAGCCTTTTCTTTCTGTCAGGCAACTCGCTCATGATTTCAAATCCTAGAAAGAGATGCTTGTGTATGTGAGGGACTTGAGAAAGATAAAAATGCTGCTGAAAGAAAGAGAAATTGATCAAAAAATTAAAAATTAAAACGAGAGAAAACCCGACAATAAAGAGGAAAACCAAAAAAAATTAAAAAATTTATCTCGCGTTTTACTTTCAAGATTCTCGCGTTTTCAATTGTTCCGGATTAGGCAGTGCAACTACTGACAATTTGCGACGCGTCTTGAAATGATCGTGAGCGGGTAATTGCTGCCTTCATATTAGTAATCAGTCGGGTTAGGGCAAAACTATAAAAGGATAAGGGCAATTTTATTTCATCACCTTATCATAGTGATTTATGATTAGAACAAAAGCTTAAGGCCTCAGCGGGGTTATGTCTTGTTTGCTGTGCATACAATTGTTGTTTGAACGACGACGTCTAAATGAAAACTATAACAGGGCAGTGCTGAAATTGCCAACAAGAAACTAGAAAATTCTGATTTTAACAGTGAAAATAGGGATCGGGGCCTTTATATCAACAGGATGCAATTGATGTGTTAAAAACTAAGTCGTTGAATGACTGATTCGATAACAATAAAGTCGCAATAAGACTCTTGAACACCACTCGAGTTCTTTTGGTTTCTTTGAAACATGAATAGACTTGACTACTATTACTACAGTTGCCTTCGTGAAAAGGCTTTGAAGATTTTTTTTTTTTTTTTTCTCTATGAATAGTGAAAGAATAAAACATAAAATATGGTAATGTACAGTATTGATAGCGTAGTGAGTTCTTGGCTTTGGGTTTATAAACCTCGCAAAACTTGGAGCCGTGTGTTGATATGGCTCTGATGTCGTTATTTTGCGATGACAACAACTATGAACTACGACACTTGCAATGACAACTGTAAACCCGACTCCAGTTATAACTTCTGCAGCCTTAAACTGCGACTGAAGGCTGATTTACCAATGCGTCGGAATTTTCGTAACCTTTGTAACCGGGAAGAAATTTAAAAGCAGACGAATGGTGATTCATAAAGCTAGTGTTTTAAATTGTCCGCAAACGGACACACTGTTTTACTGTTTGTTTTTTTTTCCATTTAATGCCTAGGATTTTGCAAAAATCAATACATGTGCCTATCTCAGTCTTTCGGTTGTAGGAATCAAGATATTTTATCTTTTAAGAATTGAATTCCCTCGAACAGGCAAAAAGAGGAACTGAAATAAGAAAGCAATTGAAGGTTTTATTTGCCACTGCTGTTTTGTATCAAAAAAAAACCCCAGAAACCAGCCATCCGAACCACTTCTGGTATTTTTTTTTTGTGTCAGGACTTTGGTACAAGGCCTTGATGAGACATCTTGAATTTGTTTTCAAAACAGAGTCAGGCACATCTGGTAATTTTTGTCAATCGATTTAGTTAATGATATTCCTGAATACAAAATCTCATTGTTTGTAAAAAAAAAAAAAAAAAAACTCTCAGGTTCAAATCTACATAGTTTTGTCGTCGTTGTGCTCGCTTTTGTCTTTTGTTCATATTGTAGTGGCTGATAAGGTTTTTATGTTTACCTTAATCGCCTTTTTGTTTTTTCGTATAAATTAAAAAGTAAATCCCAATTTCTTTCTTCTTCTTTCCTTTCTCTTTCCTCCTTATCGTTTGGTTTTATCACTTGTCTTTGATAGAATTAAACATACCTTTCAACTACATAGCTCGCTTTCACACTCCTTACCATGAAGTTATCGCACCTCGTGGCCACCTCCGCTGCTCTGGCAACCTCCGCCAATGCTGTCTCTTTTAACTTTGACAGCCTCCAGCAAGTCTTTGTCGCCCCCAACTTCAAAAATGCTGAAGAGAAGCCTCCTGTTATTTCTCCTAAGCTTATGAAGACTGCTTCCGATCTCATCACCAATATTGCTGCCTCTGTGGGAGAGTCTTGGAAGGACATTCCCAGAGAGGCCGTTGGCGCTTGGGCCGAGGCTATCCAAGCTTTTCCTAATGCTGTTGCTGACCTCAAGGTTGGTGCCGAGAAGCAATTCAAAAAGGCAGCTTCCTTGAAGAAGGCTAACGATATCACTAACTGGCTTTTTAAAGTCCAGTCTGATGACCTCCCTAACCATACTTTAAGAATCAAATCGCCCCAGGCTCTTGGTATTGATGATGTCAAGCAATACTCTGGTTACCTTGACGTTGGCAATGAGAAGCATCTCTTTTTCTGGACTTTCGAGTCAAGAAACGATCCCAAGAATGACCCTGTTATTCTTTGGCTCAATGGTGGCCCCGGCTGCTCTTCTCTGACTGGTCTCTTTTTTGAGCTCGGCCCTGCTTCTATTGACAAGAACCTGAAGCCTGTTAAGAACCCCTACTCATGGAACAACAACGCTACTGTTATTTTCCTTGACCAGCCTGCTGACACTGGCTATTCCTACACCAATGGTGAGGGTGTTTCTGATACTGTTACTGCTGGAAAGGATACCTACGCCTTTCTCAAGCTTTTCTTTAAGCAGTTCCCCGAATACGCTGAACGGGACTTTCACATTGCTGGCGAGTCTTATGCTGGCCATTATATTCCTGTCTTTGCGTCTGAGATTCTGTCGCACAAGAACAGAAACTTCAATCTGACTTCCGTCGCCATTGGCAATGGTCTGACTGATCCTCTTCGCCAGTACGACTTTTACGAGCCTATGGCTTGCGGTAAGGGTGGCGCTGAGTCTGTTCTTTCCGAGGACGAGTGCCAAGGCATGGATGACTCTAAATCCCGCTGCAACAGTCTTATTAACTCTTGTTACAACACTGAGTCTACTTGGACCTGTCTCCCTGCTGCCATTTACTGCAACAATGTCATGATGGGCCCTTACCAGCGCACCGGTAAGAATGTTTATGATATTAGAACCGAGTGTGGCGAGTCATCCCTCTGTTACGACGATCTGGAGTTTGTTGATAAGTACCTGAATCAGGACTTTGTTAAAGAGGCTCTAGGCGCGGATATTGAAGAGTACTCTGGCTGCAACTTTGACGTTAACCGAAACTTTTTGACTCATGGTGACTGGATGAAGCCTTACTACAAGGCTGTCGTCGACATTTTGGAGAAGGATCTCCCAGTACTGATTTACGCTGGTGACAAGGATTTCATTTGTAACTGGCTTGGAAATGAAAACTGGGTTAGAAAGCTTGAGTGGTCTGGTCAGAAGGGCATTGCTGATGCTAAGGTCCACCCCTGGATCGTTGATGGCAAGAAGGCTGGTACCAAGTTCAATCACGAAAAGTTTACCTTTTTGAGAGTCTTTGAAGCCGGACATATGGTTCCCTACAACCAGCCCGAAAACTCGTTGAGCATGATCAACGATTGGGTTTCTGGTGACTATGCTTTTTCTAAGTAAAGCAGTTTCGCTGATAACGTCGTAAATGCAAGTAAATGAATTGAATTATTTTTAAATTTTTTCAAAAAAACTTGTAATCCGGTTAAGTTAGATTGTGCAAACCAGAAACGATAATAGCTGCATTTGAGTTAAGAAGAATTGACGTCAGATTGTGTAGACCTCGGTCCCAACGGTGTAGCTGTTAATTTGACTCAGTCAAGAAGCTTTAGGGTGAGCATTCAAAGTAGCTGTTGCCCAAGTTGACGGAAAATGAAAAAAAAAAAAAAAAAAAAAAAAAAAAAAAAAAAAAAAAAAAAAAAAAAAAAA
>JAKVQX010000604.1:0-13645 GCA_030463015.1 Geotrichum citri-aurantii
GGTTTTGAGCTTTTGTTTACAGTTTTTTTTTTTTTTTTTTTTTTTTGAATTTTCCTTACTTTTCTATAAATTACGTTAGGTATTATGTAAAACATCATATTTATACGTGAGTAAATTCATTTCTTTCCTTTCTCTTCTGTTCGTTTCCTTTCATAACTTCTTCGCCTTCATATTCAACAATCATCATCAACAATGCCTACCACTACCATTAACAACCCTGAAGGTAAGTTTTATTAATTGAAACATCAGTTGAAATGTTTTAAATCACTTTTTCTAACATTACAATAGTTCTCTGGGCTCAAAGATCCAACAAAGATGTTCCTGAGAAAAATATCATCTACCTTACCATTGCAGTCGAGAACGCAGTTTCTCCTACTTTGGAATTGACCGCGGATGAATTGCACTACCACTCCAAAAACAAGGAAGGTAAAGAGTTTGATCTCAAACTATCTCTCTACGATAAGATTGACCCCGAAAACTCCAAGATCACTCACAATGACAGACATACCTATGCTGTTATCCGCAAGGCTAATCCCGCCGAGGAGTACTGGCCCAGAATTACTAAGGAAAAGGTCAAGTACTTTTTCATCAAGACTGATTTCGATAAGTGGGCTGACGAGGATGAGCAGGAGGAGACACCGGAACCTTCTAACGATGCTTTTGACTTGAGCGGTATGGGTGGTGCCGGTGGCCCTGGCGGCAATTTTGACCTTTCCGCCTTGGGCGGCATGGGTGGCATGGGTGACATGAGCGGTTTGGGCGGTCTAGGCGGCATGGGCGGCCTTGGAGGCATGGGTGGCATGGGCGGCCTAGGCGGTGGCGACTCCGCGAGCGAGCTTCTCGAGTCTCTCAAGAACGATGCTGCTTTGAGTGGTAAGAGTCTCGACGATTTTGCCAAGCAGTATGGTGCTGCCGGTAATGACGAGGAGAATGCCGATGACGCTGAGGAGGTTAATACCGTCAAGAATGATGTCCTGTCTTAAGTACAGCCGTGTAATTTGTAATATATAATGTAATTTATCACGTGTCAATTTCTATTAATCAACAACACATACTGTAGCAGCGCCCATTTTCTTCAGAATTTACTTTTTGATACTTGCTACTTAGGCTACAACTTATTATTCTAAGATAAGTCTTAAAACTTATTATGAAAAGGTTTTTGATATCTTCAGACGGTCTGGTGATTCTCAACCTTGAAACTTCTAGAGCATCAAGCATTTGGTGCAGCTTCTCAACTTCTCCCAGATCTTCCCTCTTTTTTATTTTGGCCCAACATTCACGTCATGCTTAGACTACATAGAGCACCCATGATGTGCCGGCGCATACTGGCTTCTGGCTCGTTGAGCGCTGCCGGCGCCGCTAGCCGCCGCTATTTTCAGAACAACTCCCAACAGAGCATCACGCTGCTCTCGCCGAGCGAAGTCTCAGACAAGTTACGGGAGCTCGAGGAAAGCTATATTATTGAGCGTCGCAAGGGCGTGCTGCGCTATGATGTTGCACAGCTAGCGAGTAACCTGCCAATTGAAGACGACCGATCGGAGAAGATTGTGCAAGTCCAAGTTGCAGACGAGGCGCCAGACGGAACGCTCAAGGTAACACATTCGGACTGGATGTTCTGGGGAATTTTTGATGGCCATAGCGGCTGGACGACAAGCGCTAAGCTGCGTGATGATCTCATAAACAGTGTGCTCACGCAACTTGATACAGTGTACCCGAAGCGGTCGCCCAATGGCGAGGACAAACTGCGGTTGTTACCCAAGGCTCCAGCCGATATCGACCGCGCGATAGAAACTGGCTTTTGCAAATTGGACGATGAAATCATCAGCAAGAATATCGAGCGCGTAGTTAATACGGAGCATTCGTCGGAGGTGTTTGAACAGGTTGTTGCGCCCGCTCTTTCGGGGTCTTGTGGTTTGCTTGCATTTTATGACTCGTATAGCAGCGAGTTGAAGGTTGCACTTACAGGCGACTCACGTGCAATTCTCGGCACTCTCAATCATGCAAATAAGGAAACTGGAGAGCCAAGTGAGGATCAGTCTGAATGGGAAGTTACGCAGTTGTCGGTTGACCAAACCTGCGGAAACAAAGCGGAGGTTGAACGCATTAAGACCGAACACCCCAACGAGCCCGGCGTTATCAAGCGTGAGCGTGTGCTGGGCACCCTTGAGCCTACTCGTTGCTTTGGTGATGCAACATATAAATGGTCACAAGAATACCAAACTAAGCTCAGCGAGCGCGAGAACTACTGGTTCAACCATCACATGTGGAATAACTATCTTACCCCACCCTATATCACAGCCAAGCCCGTTATTACTAGCACTAAGATTGATTTGAAAAACGGTGTTAGTTTTTTGGTGCTTGCATCTGATGGCTTGTTTGAGCTTCTCTCAAATGAAGAGATTGTTGGTCTGGTGGCTGATTGGATTGAAGCTAAGAGCCCAAAGTATTTATCCACCATCAAGAAGGACTCAATATGGACGCGAGTGTTTGGAAACATGAAGATTAAGCACGAAGACGATGAGTCTGTGAGTAAGATTGATCCCGACGTTGACTCACTGCCTATCCGCCGTCGCAAGAAGCCGCATTTTATTGTTGAAGACGATAACGTGTCGACGCATCTCATCCGCAATGCTCTTGGTGGTGCTGACATTGATCAAGTTTCCACGCTTGTATCCATCCCAGCACCTATTTCGCGTAACTATCGCGACGACCTGACGGTCACAGTCGTGTTTTTTGGCGAAAAGAAGAGTGTGGTCACGAACGATCCTGTTACGAACAATGGCCAAAATGTCATATTGTCCACAGGCAAGGACAATGACGATTTGTTTGGCAACATTAAGATCAATGAAAAGGCTACGCGCGGTACACTTAAAACTCACATCAAAGCTAAAATGTAAAAAGATAGTGACTCATCCATATCTAATAGTATTTTGGTTATTATTATAATTTTTATTAATTTGCAACTATCATCATCATTGTTACTGCTAATAAATTGAGACTTACATGTATTTACGCCACAAGTGTCACAATTCTTAGTCTCAAGCTGAGATATGGAAAGTTATTTTAAAAATTTACCAAGTTTTTGATTTTCAGTCTTAAGTTAGTTGAATAATATTTAGAAAATAATTAAAAATTAGAATAGAATATGAAAGGTTATGCAGGTTAAAGCAGAATGCCACCCCCAAATTTGCACTCGGCCGCTTTTTTTTTCTTTTTTTTTTTTTTGATACTTGAGTCACTAGTTTTTTGTCGGTTAGACAATAAACACTGAGTCGTCGGAGTAATCTCCTAATTGTTCGTCGCTATCCAAGTCATGGCAAAAAAGCCGAGTCTCGTTCAGAGCCTCATCAAAGGAAACCTTTCTGGTAATACGGAGCTCCCCAGCCGGTAGTGGTGTTCTTGACCTTTTCTTGGGGTCAATATAGTTTGGCGGCCGCACCTGAACGTACTTGAAGTTGGTAAAGTCATACTTGGAATTGATTTCGTCGTCGTCAGAGCTATCAGAGTCAGAGCTAGAATCGTCTTCGTCCTCGCTAATAGAGCCTGCGTTGATCACGTTTGTAACTATGAATTTGTGATTTGCCGACACAGGGCGGCGCTCAATTGCGTAGTTTTTCTTTAGGCAGCCTTTTCTAGTGATAGCCACAGATTCTTCAATTGCAAAAGGCATGCTCTCTGCTTTTTCATGAAGTGGTGCCGCTGACCAGGCAGTTTTAGCAAGATCAGGGCAGGCACTCAAGACTTTCTTGTCGGCCATGATTTTTTTAGGCGTTACTAAAGCCGGTGCCTTTTCAATGCGCTCTTGAAACAAATTTCCAAAAAAAGAATGCAGTGTGCTTGAAGCCATGGTTGTAGATGTAGTAGATGTTGTGTTTGAGGCTCTAAAAATGTCGAGATACATCATTTGGCTGTATGAATTTACGGGAGTGAACCCAGCTGTAGTTGAAGATGCCATTAGAGTCTATTGGTGTTTGTGATAAGTCGAGTCTGTCGTTTTAGTGGACTTAATTAAAAGTTAAAGTTGTGAATTCAGGGTTACAAAAGAAAAACGAGAACAGAAAAAAGTTAAACAACAATGATCAGAGTGCTTTGGGCTAGTGTTCAATTACGACTGAAGAGATGAAAGTTGAACGAGTACCTTAAAATATTAAAACAAAAAAAATGGAGATAGGCTTTTTTGAAAATAATAGAAGTGCACAAATAAATATATATATATTTTTTTGACGATTTGGACGGGTATTTATTAGAAAAGCAAAAAAGGATTAAAAATAACCAAAAAAAGAAAAAAAGAGAGAAAAAAAAAAGGAGACGACGAGGCTGCAGTTCCCTTATGTGTGTCTAGATTCAGTAAATGCTTCTTTTAGGGAATAAAAAATTGAACAATTCAAAAAAAAATACCAGTCTTGACATCAACACCCTATTTTGAACACGGATAAATCCATTCTGAGTAAAATGTCACAAAATAAGTTGTTTTTTTCGAGATTTAACAGATACGTACACTAGGGGGGGACGACCGTAAGCGCCATGCAAAACAATAAGTTTAAATTTTTTTTTGAGCCGACGGTGTTGCATAAATACTCAAAGAAAGAAAAAAAAAGAAAAACAAAACTAATTAACTTTGCTATTAGTTTCTCGCCTGCCTGAAAAACTAATTTAAAATCATGACAGCATGAATACTTTAATCAAGTTTCCAGTCGGTTAGCCAACCAACTGTCGTAGCACCCGTCAGAAGGTCTTCAGTCGGTCTTTTAGGATAACGTTTAAATGATTCTTGGCAAAAACTTTTGATATAGAGCAATGTACTGGGCAGGCATTCACTAGCCATTTGAGTGACCAGATAGTCTGCAAAACCTATTTTGGACTTTCAATTATATTTTTAACAGCTATCGTGGTTACTTTTTTGGTATAGTGAGCTACTCTTACGCTAAAAACACAATCTTGGCATTGTTTGAAAATTTTGTTTTATATTTTTTCTAGTGTTATCTTGTCGAGCAATAGACAGTCCTCAGTTGTTTGAATCGCGTGTGATATTTTAGCGGCCTTTTCACCTGACGTGTCTTGGATTTAGCAACGGAAGTACTTATGCGAGCTTTCTGGTGAGCAAAAGACCCCTAGCAAACATGACCGAAAGTCGGTAACTAGACAATCACAAGTCAAGGCCCCCTTTTCACACTTTATTTTTGGCACTTCTAGAATGCACAGTATCTTTTAGTTTACATGCCCAGCAAAAGTATTAGCAGAAGTCTAAAAAAACAACCTGTAGCTACAAAATAAGCTGTGTGATCACAATTTTTAGGATCCCTAAACTTGTTAGCTTTCACAAGATAAGTCATCACCTTAGGTGAATACATGGCACGGCAGCTCGGGCAGTGCAGTGGGGTAGGATAATAGAAGATTCCAAGAGAAAAAAAAAAAGGAGAACGGAAACAACTAAAGACTCGTTAAAAGGAGGAATTCTAACCCTTAGTTCTCGGTCGATGACTTCAAATTTAAATAGACAGCTGTTAATCGGCAAATTTTGAAAATACTGACTTGATCAAACTACTCACGAGTCGGATAATTTAATTTTTTTTTTCTTGCTTTTGTTGTTCCGGCTTCAAATTTCAAGGGTGTCACCGTGTTGAAAAAAACTACGAAAAAGAAGAACGCGCACAATTCAGTTTCAATTCTTTTTTAACAAAGCCTAAAAATAAAACTATGAAAAAAGCTCAAAACATGAACTTGAGACATTTAAAGAGGGATAAGAAAACAATTAAGAATTGTCAAACAATTGCAGTACAAACTAACGGAAAGCATACTCGGTTGAGCATGCTGCGCCAACAACAAACAACAGATATGCAGAGTAATGTTTTTTTAAACAATTGTTTAAACCCCTTAATTCAAGGCTGAGCTAAAAAGAATTTCTGCGTCTTTTCTTGTTTCCCCATCAGGGTCCTGTATAGGCCACTACTTGTTAAATAAATATTTAATTTTCAAGCACATGTAAGTTTTTTGAAACCTAGTGCAGTAAGGCTCTGGGCTGTCACTTTGATTCTTGACAAGAGGGATTTGTGTTCAAGTTTCATGTCGTCAAGATTCAACCTGCAAAAATGTAACTATCAAAGCTTTGTAACTCTCCCTAATATCAAGAAATGCGACTCTAGAGAATCAAAACAAGACAAATTAAAAAAAAATGTAAAGCTCTATTGGATCAGCTCTTGCTAATTTCAGTTATAAATAAGGCAGATCCAACTGGCTAAGCCGTTAAGTAACTTATTGGCTCCGCGACAAAGAAGTACATCCAGATGTTGGCAGCACAGGTCAAGCGTTACTGTCTTAACAAAGAAAAAATTAAAAACACTTATAGACAAAAACAAGATATTCACATTGAATGCAAAAAAAGGTTGTGATTAGTTTATGTAAAAATATCAATTTTATCTGTTACAGTATAACCTTAGATGACTAATTGCAGATTTTTGAAGCTGTTTAATGAAGTTTAACTACCAGTCGCAGCATAATCATCCCTTTCCACTCCTTAAAAAAACATATACATTTGGCAGTGTTCAAAAAGTATTCATCTTAAAATATAATCTTACAGGGGGAAAACTGGTTGTAACTATGGATGTCGGCTAAGACAATCCGACCCGTAAAAGGGTCACAAAGAAAGAATAAAAATCCCAAAGCAAATCGACTAGCGGCAAGATTCTGAATAACTAATAAAAGAAAGAAAAAATCCCCACATCATAGATCGTGATTTTCTATGACTGTCTTTAAACGTCCAAAAATAGTAGTATTTTTTGATGTCGTTCCCAATTTGAGTGTTCTGTCTTTGTAATTTTGTTTAGTCAAGATGACAATATTTATGAGTTAATTAAAGTCTCAAACAGTGAAATGTTTTGTAGAAGTAGTATTAGTAAAATCCTGGAAGTTAGTGGGCTAATTTGGCGATTTCACGCTGCCTACATAAGGGGTTTCAAAGAAACTGTAGGAATCTGTTTATCGTCAGTCTCAGTAGAAAACATCTACATCCCAACTCTAATCATTTAAACTAACTCTAGCTCTTTAAAAATATTTGTAGCTCGTTTTGTGGATAAAAAGTGCTAGTAAAAGCCTGGTTTTTTTTTTTTTATTTACTAAAATGAAATTTTGGTTCTTTGAAGCGTGGTTCCTACTTCAATTTTTACTTGCCATCTCATCACGATCTGTCATGTCAATTCAAAGTTTTTTTTTTTTCGTTTTCAGTTTTTATTAGAAATTTTCCAACCTGAAGAAATGGTGGAAATTTCGAAAAAACACCCACCCGTTAAACCCACATTAAAAAGAATTCTAACCCCTCCTTCCTCTTTTGTTTCCGCTCTGCAAACAAAGCAACAACAACAAAAATTCCTTCTGCCTCCTTCTTTTCGAGCACACCCATTTAGCACTATTTGACTAATTTTAAATTAACAATCTTCCAACATGGCCATTGACCAAACTGATGACGGAAAGGTAATTCTTTCTAACAGCACGTCTACCGTCACAATCTTACTACATGGCGCCACAATTTTGTCTTGGACCCACAAGGGCCAGGAGCTGCTTTGGCTCTCTGAGAAAGCCATTCTCGACGGCACCAAGGCAGTGCGTGGAGGCATTCCGCTTGTGTTTCCCGTATTTGGCCCTGCGCCTAAGGGCTCTGAGTTTGACGGTCTTCCCCAGCACGGCTTTGCCCGGCTCAGCGAGTGGGAGTTCTTGGGCCAAACCGATGAGTCTACAATCCAGTTTGGTCTAGGTCCTGAGAATATCACCGACGAGAAGCTGAAAGTTGCAGCTGATGGCTGGTCAAAGGACTTTACTGTCATTTTGACGGTCGAACTGACAGATGATTATTTAAAAACGGGCGTGAGTATCGAGAACACCGAGAAGGGAGAGGCTGCCAAGCCATGGCGCTTCAACTGGCTGTTTCACAGTTACTTTCGTGTGCAGAATGTGGAATCAATCAAAATCAGTGGATTGCAGGGTAGCAAGCTTGTTGAGGACAAGGTTGCACTTGCTGCTGCAGAGGACCGTGCTGTCGTTGAGGCCCAATACCCGCTTGAGGCTGCGGATGAAACCGTTACCATTTCCAGCGAGGTTGACCGTGTATACGGCTCTGCTGAGCAAGATCTCTCTCTTGCTACCACCGATGGCAAGCAGCTGTTGTCTATTGAGAAGGAGAACCTGTCTGACGTTGTAGTCTGGAACCCCTGGACAGAGAAGGCTGAGGGGCTCAATGACTTTAGCCCCAAGGCTGGGTTCAAGGAGATGGTTTGCATTGAGCTAGGCCACGTTTCTGAATTTCAAACCTTGCAGCCAGGTGAGACTTGGAAGGCTTCTCAAAAGATCTTCCACAACATGAAGTTATAAACACGGTGAAAAGTAACTTATTCTGTAAATTATTGAAATGAGAAAAGTTGATTTTTTTTAAAAAAAACATTAACAATTGAATGTTGTGTTTGACGTGTAGTAAGGATGAAGGATTCTGTGGGGGGTTAAACTGCCATTCAATAGTGCGTTTTTACATACGGCTGAAATTTAACTCACATTTTTAACCGGATTGAAATTTTTGACAGAACAACGACTCGTTAGTAAATTTTTAATAAGATGAAAGTTTCCTTGATTTCATCATGAATTTTTTGTAAATAACTTTAGATGTATTAAATCTTTTCTTTTAGAAAAAAAAGGCAGATGATGAATTTTTTTTCCACTGTGCAATAATTTCAATAAATTTACTTTCATCAAAGTCAAATCTTCAGTGGTGCCCAAAGTTCCAAATAAGTGTTTTTGATTTACTGTCAATTTGATAGCTTAGTTCGCTGTTTTCATTACTAATGATGGTGAAAAATTTCAAAAGTTAGTCCAAAAAAAAAAAAACCGTGGCTCACTCCAATGGAGTTTCACTCTGTTAACAATTTCAGGTGTTCTATTATGGTACAAGGTAGGTATTTTTTAAATTTTCAGCTTGCGTATTAATGGAAACCTGACAGCTTTGTCTTTGCGGTGCGTGCTTGGTTCAGCGGGATAGTGAGTTCAAATTTTAGTTTTTTGACTGTTCTAAATTAAAAATTACTATAATTTTTCAAGAAGCGTTTGATTTAAAATTTTGAAAAGGAGAGTAGACCTACAACTTAAGGTATCAAACCCATCTGTAGATGGTGATAAAATATTAAAGCTTTTTAAACACACAGAAAATTAAAAAAAAAAGTATTTGTGTTCATTATTTTTTACAATGAATGGAAAAAAATATTGACCGTTCAGAATAAAAGAATGTTAAACAAAAACTTATAGAATCTTTTAACTTTTCTTCGTTTGTTTTAGTTCAACCGCAGATTCTTGTACAATTGTCAATTTGCCTAAAACACAAGTGTTAAAACCAACCGTTTTTAAGGATCTGAATTCAATTATCCATTAATACGAGTCGTTGAAAAATTTTAAGGGAGTTAAAATCAAACTTTTTGCTCAAAATCACGTCCTTTTTTTTCTTCCTGAAAGACGTTTAAACATGGCCATAAGTATCAATTTTTTTTTTTGTTCAAGTCAATTGCCAGCTATAGTGTACCTTTAAGAAACCAGAATTGGACTAAAGATTCAATTGTCAACTTTTTTCATCATCTTTTATTTTGAACAATTTATATAAATTCAATAAATTTTGATGTTGTAAATTTCAAATTTTTTTTTTCCTTTTGCTCATTTTATTGAGACAAACCACACACTTCAATTTGGTCAATAACTTTTAAAAAAAACCTTTAATTTTTTTTTAAAAATAAATTGGCTCTATCTAAGCAAAAACAAGAAACTCTTAGCTAGTGATGCGACATCCCGTTCAGCATTGCCAGGTACTATAAACATTTGTGTTCTGCAATCACCAGTCCTTTTCTAATCGATTGTTACTGAAAAATTTTATCTTACGATAAGTCATCAAATTTTTTAATTTTTTGCAATCACGGTAGATTGGAATTGCCGGGGGAAGAATGCTTCATAATCATCTTTCCTGAACTTTTTATCTCATGAAACAAAAAAAAAATGAAAATCAACCCTCAAGCAATGGCATCACCAGTTAGAAAACTGCAAAGAATTGTTTTTTTTTTTGAGATACTGATGCTAAAATACGTAAAACCAGTAGTGAAATTGATGATGATAATATGTAGAATTAAGAAGATAAAAGAAAAAAAAAAACTGCTCATAATAAAAATAACAACAAAATAATGATAATGAACCAACCAAGAAAAAAAAAAACCAAACAATTAAATCTCTTGTGTGTGTGTGTGTGTGTGTGTGTGTGTGTGTGTTTTTTTTGAATTTCATCCCAAGAAAAAAAAACTTCGACAGGATGTTTTACTAGGCCAAGAAAACCGATAAAAAACTAGCAAGCACAGTTGCTGTTGGCGTTGTTGCCAGCACCATTTGCCAAATCAATCCTGTCTGCACCCGTGGTACCATTGGCACCAGCAGCACCTCCAACCGCACCGCCAACAACACGCTTGTTGGCAGCGGCGGCAGCAGTATCCGGGATCTTGGCGGCAATTGCCATAAAAACCTCGCGTACGTTAAGTCCCGTCTTAGCGGAAGTCTCAAAAAACAACAAGCCCTCGGAGTCCGCAAGCTCTTGGCCCTCGCGGGTCTCGACCTTGCGGACAAGCTTGTTACTGCCATCCTCGTCGTCCTCGTCGTCAGCGTCACTGCCTGCCGCTGCATCGGCAGCATCGTCAAGCAAGTCGAGCTTGTTACCTACAAGTGCAATGATGATGTCGCTCTTCTGCGCCTTGAGCTCATTGACCCAGTTGCGCGCTTTCACAAAACTGCCAGGCTTGAACAGGTCGTACACGACAACGGCCGCCTGTGCATTACGGTAGTACATGGGCGCCAGAGACGCAAACCGCTCCTGTCCTGCCGTGTCCCAGATCTCAAATTTAACTACGCTCCGACTGCCGCCATTGGCGCTGGGAGGCAGCGGGCACTTTTGCGTCAGAAACGCCGCGCCGATAGTGGGTTCCTTGTTCTCCTGAAACTCGTTGCTGACAAACCGCAATACAAGCGAAGACTTTCCAACAGCGGCTTCGCCAAGTAGCACGAGCTTGACGGATATTGTTTGCTTAGTGGGTGCGTCCATTGTGATGATAGTGTGAATATTTATTCCTTTGAAGGGTTGTTGTTGTACACGTGTGTTGATTAGAGTGAATTAGGTGGCCTTGTAAAAAAACCAGTGTCGTTATAAAAGAGTTTTAGAGGTGTCGTAAATTGAGCTGCTGTGGTCAACAGATTTCTTTTGCTACGTCGCGTTGGGATCGTGAGAGTATAGTGCAGCTGGTTAGAATAGCTCGTGGAGAGTTAAAATAAAAATTCAAGTAAAAGTGGCGATAAGAAAAGAGGAAAAAAAAAAAAAAAAAAAAAAGTGTCGTTGTTACCTGATTGTCACTGGTTAAACTGAACAAAAATACTAAGTTATAAGTAATAAGGCTGATAATAGAAATAAAACTTAAACAAATAATAAGAGCAAGTAGGGTACAATACATAAGTAATAAAGTCTAAAATGCATCAGCGACTTCCAAATTCAAGACGACCATTTCCAAAATTGAAAGAAAAAAAACCACAATGTATGTTCTGTGTCTAAAAAAATAACATAAAATAAGTTCATACAATACAATTTTAATTCTAAATGTCTGAAAAAGTAAAAGAATGTAGGTAAATCAATAGATTTTGATTTTTTTTCTCACGTCGTTAGTTTTTCTGAACATGAATGTTAATCAACTTGTTTTGGCATTCCAGTTTCATTACTAAATACAAAAAAAAAATCAATTTGTTGTTCCTGAATAGATTGAAACAACGATAACTTAAAAAACTCTGGGTCTCAAGTATATTCACGCATAGTTTGCTCATTGCAAAAAAAAAATCACACATGTAAGGGTCCAAAACAAGGTCTACAGTTAAATGTTACCATAATTTCAATGTTTTTATTGCTACTTAGAAGTTACACTATCGAAAACACCACAAAAAAAAAAAAGTAAGATATTTAAAAAGTTTTAAAATGAAAAGATTTCTATTAATTTTTTTAATTTTTCAATCGTAAGAAAACTTGATTTTGATTGTAGTTTGAAAAAACTAAATCAACACCCCAATAAATAAAATTTTCTTTGTTATTTTTAAAACAAAAAGAAAACCGGTAAAGACATCTTTACGCCTAAGCAAACAGCTTATTGTAAAAATGATTCTTGGTAAAATAAATTCGTGTACTGGTTTCCAGATTTTATTAACAAAACACGTACTGTACACTTGAGTTAAAAGCTCTATTATTGTGACTTGAAAATAGTAAAAAAAAAAAAAAAACTTATCAAGCTACACAAAAGTAACCAAACAAATTGAAAACTAAAAATTGATAAAGGGATCCAATTAACTCAACACATAGAAAGAAACGAGTTTTGTTGAAAGAAAAAAAAAAAAATCAACACACTAAAAACTAAAGACTTGAAATAATTTTGATGATGCTTTTGATAATGTTTTTCAAGACTCCTGAAGGTTCCGCGTCTTGCGGTTCATTCTGTAAAGCGGTAGCACGCTGTTGGCGCGGTTATCGACTCCGTCATCACTAGCACTCACATTCTGTTTACGGCTCTGTTTGCTTTTCTTGATACGGGCAATCTTGCTATTTTTGGACGCACCGTTCTTGTCGTTACTGCTAGCACGGTTAGAGCTCGCGCCTTTTTTGAGGGCCGCTGGGGCCGTTGTCGCAAGTTCATTTACCACTTGGCGCGCCTGGAACTGCAGCCCGAGGTTGGTTCCAACCATGGCAAAGGCGCCGAGAATCTGGTGGAATTGGTCGAGAAATTCATGGTTCGCGTCGTCCTGCTGTATTACGTCAAGCTGTTCAAAGTCTGTCAGTGCCTGTGTCACGCGGTGGATGGCTTCAACCAGGACATTGACTTTAAGCTGCACAGTCAGTGCCAGCTCAAGTGTGTGGCTGGAAACCGGCTTTATCGCGGACGCGCCGCCTGCCGACGCGTTAATTATTTTTGGTTTTTGTTCCGACATTGAATGGAATACTGATTATTGGTTTGTTTGGTTGGTTTTTTTTCTAATTAGAGTGTTCCTGTCGGTTTGTCAGATTGGTGCTTATTGACATGTCCGCCGCTGTGGGTCTGAGGATGGTTGTAGTTGCGAGATCTGAAGGGGATGGTGATATGCGTGATAGTAAGAAACGGTCAAAGGCTGGTGGGAGGGAAAGTAAATGGTGGAAACGAAAATACTGACAACAACGGCAGGTAAAATAAAATTTGAAAAAAATAAAAAAAAAAAAACTTAAGACTTGAAAATTAAAAAAAGAGTCTCCCGAGGGTGAATCGAACACCCGATCTCAAGATTACAATTGTCCATTACAGTCTCGCGCCTTAGCCAACTGGGCCATCGGGAGAATTTTTATTTTAAAAATTTCTTTTGCAATCTAATTCAAGTTTAACAAGTTTTCTAATTTTTTAAATTTTTAAAAATTTTTAAATGATGTATTTGGCTGCAATGAAATCTATAAGACTCAAATATGGGTTAAGCAGAGAGAACCCATTGAATGGGCTTTCCACTATTACTGACATTAAATCTCCAATAGGTTACAACATAAAGCACTTGTGCGACTCAGAAATTCCAAAGAAACCAGTCCTGCCGC
>JAKVQX010000605.1:0-13640 GCA_030463015.1 Geotrichum citri-aurantii
ATAAAAAAATAAAAAAATAAAAAAATAAAAAAATAAAAAAATAAAAAAATAAAAATACTAATAATAAAATAATAATAAAAATAATAATAAAAATAATAATAAAAATAATAAAAATAATAAAAATAATAATAAAAATAATAATAAAGATACATAAAAAATAATAAAAATAACAATTTTAAATTATTTAACTCTTATTCAAGATAAAGTTCCATACAAGTTGTGTTAAATCTTTTCGAGGTTAGAAAACAAAAATTTTTCCACTTGAACTTTCTTGAACATCTTCCATTCCCCGGATTTCACCCTAATCATTTTTTTAAATCCTTCTTATTCTATTTTGCATCAGTTGGTTTCAGCTTTTATTGTGTCTTTTGCTGCACTATTTCCTATCACATTATTACTACCAATCGGCCAAAACCTATCGCCACTCATTGCTAGTGCCATAGTGCCCTCATCGACACCTCGGCTGCCCCAGCACTCCTAGGTTTTTACCTCTCAATTGCCCACTGCACCCCCTCCTTCTGCCTCTTTTCTCTTTAAAATTTATTAGCATGCCCAACGAGACCAACTCTCCTCGTCAACTTTCTGATTTATATCCGTCGGCCTCGAAAATGACTTCTTCTCCTGTTTTTACCACAGATCATCTTGACAAAAACCCTGTCATCACTGACACTACCGTCAAGAGCCGTTTGACCCCACATCCCGCGCCTGCACCCGTGATAGCGCCCGAAAAAGAGGTCAAGTTTGACAAAAATTCAATAGACTATATTGTACGCAGTGGAATTGCAGGTGGACTGGCCGGCTGTGCTGCAAAAACTCTCATCGCACCTCTAGATCGCGTCAAGATTCTGTTCCAGACATCCAACCCGGAGTTTAAAAAGTACGCGGGCTCTTGGCTAGGTTTTTACCGCGCAATAAAGCAGATCAAAAGTTCGCAAGGTCTGTTTGGTTTGTTTCAAGGTCATTCAGCCACTATTTTGCGTATCTTCCCATATGCGGCCATCAAGTTTGTTGCTTATGAGGAGATCCGTGCCGTCATTATTCCCTCAGACGACAAAGAAACAGCATTTCGGCGCTTGTTATCGGGCTCGCTTTCCGGCGTAACATCTGTTTTTTTCACTTACCCGCTAGATCTTATTAGAGTCAGATTAGCATTCGAAACGAAAAACAATTTCCATTTAAACCCAGCTATCCAGCCTCACAAGAGCCACTATGATTACCGTGGTGGCCGTCTAATCCAAACAACTCTACAGATTTTCCGCGAAGGAAACGAATCTCATAGCATTCGTGGCATCACAAATTTTTATAGAGGCTTTTTGCCAACTATTCTAGGCATGATTCCGTATGCCGGCGTGTCATTCTGGGCTCATGATATGTTCCACGACATTTTCCGCTCCTCGTTCTTGGCGCCCTATGCGGTTATGGATTTTCTGGAGCCAGACCAGCGATATTCTGAAGATAAGAACAATAGTAATCACTTGCGGATGCACCGAAAACCATTAACGGTGTGGGCTCAACTTACAGCCGGCGGGCTGGCTGGTATGTGTTCACAGACTGCGTCTTATCCTCTAGAAGTCATTCGGCGGCGCATTCAGGTTAGCGGTATCACTGGTGAGCGCGCTGGAATCATTCGTACCACCAAGACTATTTTTGCTACTAGCGGGTTTCGTGGATTTTTTATCGGCTTGTCGATCGGTTACATCAAGGTAACGCCAATGTTTGCATGTTCGTTTTTTGTCTACGAGCGGTTAAAACTAGCATTAGGCATTTAATTAACGAATCTATAAATTCTATTATGACTTTTTTTTGTTTATATTCACATACATTTATGTTCGATCACTATCATTTTTTTCTTCTCTCTTTTATAATATTTTCAATTATTAAATTTTTGTTATCATATGTACATTATGCCACAGTGTGCGTTGTTGTTTATCTCATCTGTATTGTGAATAGTAGCGCTGCTCCGCAAGACGTTTGTTCACCAGCTCAATAGTCTTTGCAGGGTAAACATCATTAAGCGCCTCGCCGCCAAGTAGAATGCGATCTTCATGGATTTTCTGCTCGGCCTTGGTAAGAACGACAAGGTTGTCAACAGCCGCAACCTCGCCCTCGGGCTTGTTCCATAGAGTCAGACACAGGCGGTTACTGTCACCGGAAATTGCAGATTTACCACGGAAAATCTCTTCAATCAAGTAGCCCACGTCATTGAGATCGACAGGAACAGTCTGCTTCTGCCAGCGTAGACGCGCAAACTGACCAGCGAGAGACTGCAAAGCGTAGTCATAAAGCTTTGTGCGACGCTTACCGGCCAGTGAGTAGCCACCCTGTGTCGTATCAGTCACACCAGGGTAGCCACCAGTCATCGTTAAAATGTGCGTCGCAATAGTCAAACCAAAAATGGCAGGCAGAGGGCCAAGAACAGGCAATATCCGCACACGGAAATCCTCCAGCACAGCAAGCTGGTCAATATCTTCAACAGACTCTTTAACAGCCTCGTCAGATATTGGCAGTAAGTTGGCCTTCTCAGGACTGGGCTTCTCAGTAGAGAAGACAACAGGAATCCCCGTCACAATTCCCTTCTGCTTCAGTTTGCGACGCGTCGCACGAGCAAGAGGGTCTTCCAGTGATAGAGAGATATCAGAAATGTTAACGCGGGTAGGATCAGACTTGCAGCCTGCACCCATGGCAGAGATGACTTGAACCTTGAGCTCGTTGTGGCAGTAAGCCAGAAGGTCGACCTTGGTGTCGATGTTGTCAATAGCATCGACAACCCAGTCGGGCTTACTACCGTCGGAGTCTAGGAGTAGAGTATCATACCCGGGTTTACGCTGGTCCCAGAGCGCGACGACTGGCTCAATTTCACACCATGGTGCAACCTTCTCTAGAAATTTCTTCATGGCAATGACCTTTGGTGTGCCGACATCTTCCAGAGTTGCAGTCGCATGACGGTTCAGCGAAGAAAGCGTGACTTGATCAAAATCAATGATTTTGACTTTGCGCACGCCAGAGCGCACCAGCATAGTCATAGCCCATGAGCCAACGCCGCCGGCACCAACAATGACCACGAAAGTGTTGCGCACCTTTGCAAGGCCAGCATCGCCCAGAAACGCGCGATTCCGTGAAAGCTGTTCTGTGATCAGCTCTTCATCATACTCACTGCTTCCGGTAGGAGTAGCAGCATCAAACAGAGGTCTCTTGGCGGCGTTAGTTTTAAAAACAGGGATTCCAAACTCGTTAAGTTCAACTTCAGAGGCAGGCGAGTTGGAACCGGTTGGGTTGTTGCGGGTCTTCCCTTCAACCTCTTCTTCAAGCTGCTTGCGCTTTTCGCGCTGCAGAAGCGTTTGCACACCAAGCGTGGCGCCAATAGAAAATAGAGACGCAGCAACGGCAGTCGTAACCAACAGTGTATTAGTAGAAATTTTCTGATCCATTTTTTACGGTCTGTAAGTGTCTTGGTGTGTAAATGGTCTAGTGAATCTGAAATATTCAGAAGGAAACAAAAAATTAAATTTTTTTTTCATGCTGGTTCCTTACTCAATAAAGAATCTTTTTCAGCTGCTGGCGATTCTTTAATTTTTGCTGCTTTCACAATTCCTTCCAGTTTCTTTCCATTGTAGATACCCACATCAATACCCACACTTTCTAACCCCAAATACACAATTTTTGTTTTGTTTTATTTTTTTCTTTCAAAATTGCCAGCATGTATCTCTTTCTTGAGTTTTGTGTGATTTTGCTTCCTCTTATAGCACTTGTCTTGATCACAGACTATTTTATGAACTACTATGCGACACTTATTGACGTGGAAAAAGTCAGCCGAAAGTTTAAGTCATTTCCAGCCAAAGTGCCCCTGTCAAACCACAAGAATACGCTGTACATTGTTACTGGCGGTGCCGGTTTCATAGGATCCTGGATCATTCGTCTTTTAATTTTAAGGAATGAGAAGAACATTATCTGTCTCGACACTAACTCGGCCGTTCCTGCAGACCTGATAAATCACGGAGTCAAGCACTTTGAGTGCGATTTGACTGACAAGCAAGAGCTTCAGGAAATTATTGAAAACGAATTGGAAATCAAAGATAGCGGCCATGATGTTTTTGTGTACCATGCAGCATCTATTCAACGCTACTTTCTTGGCTGGTTTGGACTTCACCAGAATGTGGCCAACCGAAATGTAGAGATGGCGCAGAGCATCATCGACGTCTTCACTGATCTCTCTAAAGAAATTAACAAACCTGTCTTTATTGTTAATATTAGTGATGCTATAACCAAACGCAAACCTGTTAATTGGTGGAAGTTTTGGGGATATAAGTCGTGGGCTTCTTCTAGCACCATCAACAATGGTCCTAAATATATTAGCAGTTACGCCAAATCAAAGGCAGAATCTGAGGCTATTATTCTAGAAGCAAATGACGGCACTTCTCTTATCACTTCTAGCATTGAGCCTCAGGGAATTGTGTGTGGCTATTATGGCGAGCCGCTGTTATCGCCCTGTTTGTACTACAAAGGCGTTTTGAACCACTCTGGATCAATCCCTACAAGCTTTTTGCATGTAGAAGACGTGGCCCGGGCAGCCCTACTTCTTGAAAACAAGCTTCGTGGGCCCACAGCTACTCGTGAGTCCGTTGCTGCACACAGCTTTCTGGTGACAAATGGTCAACTCGAAAGACTGGACACGGTATTCAAGCAAATTAAAGAGCGAATGGACATGCGCGTCATCAACGTGAACCCTGCACTCGTCCTGCTCGTGTCGTATGTAACGCAATTGCTTTCACTAGTGCTTCCTGGTGGCCGTAATGGTTGGCGTAAGCGCGACGACTCGCTTTTTTCCGGGCGCTGGTGGTCACTCACACCAATGCGCTTTTTAACGCTGCAGCTCGCACAGTTACCTGACTCGAAACGTATTGAAGAGACTCGCGCTACGTTAGATTTCACAGCCGCATATACTCTGGAAGATACGGTTCTCTCAACTGTTGATGATTATGTTCGCATTGACAAGCGTATGGATGAGGCAAAGAAAGCGCGTGCTGCGCGAGAGCAGGCTGAGCTTGAAGAAAAGCGCAAAAAGACCCTCAAGGAGAAATACGGCGTGGAAATTGATGAGAATAACAATATCGTGAATCAGAATTAGACTTGGATTTTTTAAATAAATTACACAGTTAACAGACTCATTTTAGTTCTACTTGTGCCATCATGAAGATTGAGTTAATCTTCTCCAAGATCCATGTCCTTTGTCCAAGACTCAAGTTGACTTAAAATTTTTTCCTTAATGGTGTCTCCCTTGCCGGATGCAACCTTCAAAACGAGCTCATTTAGCTCAGCTCTACCAAGGATATCAACATGCTCCGCAGTCTTTGCTCCGCCTCTGATATCAAAGTTATCAGGCTCGTGAGCCATCTCAACAATCTTCACGGGTATATTTCCAGGGTTAAACTTGGACTGCTGGTCACGCCATCTGTGACACATACTGTGAGTGAGCAATGAGATAGTTCCATCACCTGAGCCCATTACCACAGCGTTAGGATCGCCAGATACAATTGACACGTTGAGGCTTGATGCAGTGCGGTTATCAAGTTCTTCATAATAGTACCCGCGCTCTGTGGGCTTTCCCACACCGTAGAAGCAATAAATCTTCATATCCGGAGCATTGGGTAAAGCAACTTCAAGCGGATTTGACCATGTTCGCGGGTCCGCTTCATTCGCCTCGACTTCTTCACGTGTCTTTGCAAGACCAAACGAGTAGCTAGCCTCTACATGCTCTTTGAATTGGGGCCCGGCTTGTTCATACAGGTATTCAATAGACTCAGCCATTGTTAGATTCTTGTTTGACAGCTGTGACTTTGACTTTTTGAATCTAATAAAATTTCCAAAAGAAACGCCATCAGAATTGATGTCTTCGTCGTCGGGTGCCAGTTCAGTGTGACCCCAAACATTATCTCCGCCCTTGGGGAGCATACTGGCAATACCCAGGAAGTTGCGAAGTAGTAGCGCACGCTCCTTGCGTGAAAAGAATTTCTCAAGACCGTAAACTGCCATGGCGTTCAATTGCACAGTGTCTTTCATCTCTCCACTCAACAAAGCTACAATAGCTTTAGGAGTGCCAAGAGACGAGCCTGAAATGTCGATGAAAGCCTCAACATGCTTGTTGACCCAGTCTTTACCACCATTGCCAAAGCCTTCAGCCTCCACCCACTTGAAAAAGTAAAACACTACCTGGGAACCCATAGAATGACTCGTGAATACAGTCTTTTCACCTGTGCGGCGAAGGTTTTCTTCAACAGTCATTTTGAGTTTCGTAAAGTAACCATCGCGATTCTCGAGATCTTTATAAGCGAGACGCCAATCATATGAAGCAACGTTCATGGAGTTAAGATCATACCCAATTGCAGCCAAATTTTCTAGGATTTTGTTCCAAATCCAGTAGCCAGCAATAAAAAAATCAGCAGCTTCCAATCCTTGTGCAGCACGCATTTTAAACCCGGGAGGGTCAAGTCCCGTAATCGGGTCTAGCGAAAGATGCTTAATCCAGCACTGCTTGTCGAGCAGCATGGCACGTAGCATATAAAAGCTGCCCCAGAGTCGCTTGCGAAAATAAGACTGAGTGGGACATTCTGGAGTCCCTTCGAGACTCCATGACTCTAGACCAGTAGAGATAACACCCGGAACCATAATAACTGGGTGCTTTGAGGTATGATTGGTTTGTCTCAAAATGTTGCCCACTGCGAAGGAGTTTGAGCTTGGATACTGACCACTCTGTGTCTTTTCAATGTTTTGTGCCTCCTTAAGAATGCCTCCAGGGAGCATGTCCTTAAAGTCGTCAACAAAGTCAGAGAGAGAGTCGAGTGATAAATCTTTGAGAAGATCACCCATGTCCTGAGTTTTAGCAGTATAGCCTGCAGCTATGAGACCAATAATTGCACCAAGAACTGCAAACGCCCGAAGATACAATGATTAGTTATGATTACAATGAAAAAGTACAAACCCCAGGTAGGGGGAATCAAAAATCGACTTACTGAAAATAAACTTTTTGGTGCTGATAAAACGAGAGATTCCACTTTTACTTTTTTTGTGGTGATGAACGGGTCGAGAGTGCTCAGTAGTTGTTTTAGAAGTTTGCTCTCCTTCAACAGCTAAAGTGTTAATAGTAGTGCTCGAGTCACTCTCTTTTGAAGAGTCGGTCTTGCTAGAAGACTTGGATTTTCTCTTTCTTGTAGCCATTGGTCTAGAGGGTGCGATTGAAGATGCGTGGTTAACAAAGGCGAAAGAAGAAAGAAAACAAAAGAAGAAAAATTTCAAAAAAAAATTATAATCAGTCAAAAAAAAGTTCATAATTAAAATTTCGAGTTTACAGTTAAATTTTGATGAAAATTGCAAAAATTGAAATGAGCAATAAAGTTTGTGACTTCTAAAAGTAAGTCAACTAAAGCCTATATTTTTAAGTTGAAGTATTAAATACAACCCTAACCATGAAAACATAATTAAAAGAATACGATGACCCAGTGACAGTACTTGTGTCTTCCCCCAGGCCCGCACTACTTGACTTTTGGTGGCGTAGATAAGGGTTAGGAGATGAAAAATTTTCATCGGAAAACTTTAAGTGTACTGGGTAAATTTAAGACCTAAGCGTATATTATAGAACAAAATCAAAATAAAAAAAATAAAAATTTTTATAAAAGAAATTTTTCGTCGGCCTAGTCATGTTTATCCTACCTTTTTCCTCCCTACCCACGATTTAATATAGAAGGTCACTGAATTTTACTTCTATTCAACTATCAAATATTATCATAATGACTGATTCTACAAACCCTCCTCAAGCACCTGCTGCTTCTACTGAAAGAAAGGCGTACATTCCTCCTTTCCGTAATAGAGAGCTCCAACAGCCCAGCGGTGATGCTCCCAATTCTTACAACAACCGCAACAATGGCAACTACAACAACCGTGGTGGATACAACAACCACAACGGTGGCGGCTATGGCGGTGATTATGGCAACAACTATGGCAACGGTTCTTACCGTGGCAACCGTGGAATGGGTGGTGGCTTTTCTAACGGCTACAGAAACAACAATCGCGGCGGTTTCAGTGGCAGAGGCGGCGGCTCTCGCTCTCGCGGTCGCTTTATTGATGGCAAGCACGTTCCCGGTGCTGCCGATCCTCAGGTCGAAACTGAGCTTTTCGGTACCAAGGATGATCCCAACTTTCAATCTACTGGTATCAACTTTGACAACTATGACGACATTCCCGTTGAGGCATCTGGTAACGATGTTCCCGAGTCTGTCACTGTTTTTGGACCTCCTCTTGAAGAGCACCTACTCACCAACATCAACCTAGCTCGTTACAACAAGCCCACTCCTGTTCAGAAGTATTCCATTCCTATTGTTGCTGCCGGCCGTGATTTGATGGCTTGTGCCCAGACTGGTTCTGGTAAGACTGGTGGTTTCCTTTTCCCCATTCTTTCTGAATCATTCCACAAGGGTCCTGCTCCCGTCCCCCAGAGAAGTACCATGAGCAAGGGTTATCCTACTTCTCTTGTTCTTGCTCCCACTCGTGAGCTAGTCTCTCAGATCTACGATGAGGCCCGCAAATTTGCTTACAGATCTTGGGTTCGTCCTTGTGTTGTCTACGGTGGTGCTGACATCGGCTCCCAGATTCGCCAGATTGGTTATGGCTGTGACCTTTTGGTTGCTACTCCTGGTCGTCTTGTCGATCTGCTTGAGCGTGGCAGAATTTCTCTTGAGAATATTCAGTATCTCGTTTTGGATGAGGCTGACCGCATGCTTGATATGGGTTTCGAACCCCAAATCAGACGTATTGTTGAGCAAGAGGGTATGCCCGGTGTTCAGGATAGACAAACTCTCATGTTTTCTGCTACCTTCCCTCGCGATATTCAAATGCTTGCTCGCGACTTCTTAAAGGACTATATTTTCCTTTCCGTTGGTCGTGTTGGTTCTACTTCTGAGAACATTACCCAGACTATTTTGTACGTCGAGGATGAGGACAAGAAGTCTCTGCTGCTTGATCTTCTCTCTGCTGATAAGAAGGGTCTGACTCTTGTTTTTGTAGAGACTAAGCGCATGGCTGATGCCTTGACTGACTTCTTGATTCATCAGAACTTCCCTGCCACTTCTATTCATGGTGATCGTACCCAAAGAGAGCGTGAGCGTGCCTTGGAGAGCTTCCGTTCCGGTTCTACCCCTATCATGGTTGCTACTGCTGTTGCCGCCAGAGGTTTGGATATTCCCAATGTCACTCACGTTGTTAACTACGATCTTCCCACTGACATTGACGATTACGTTCATCGTATTGGTCGTACCGGTCGTGCTGGTAATGTTGGTACCGCCACTGCCTTTTTCAACAGAAACAACAAGAACATTGTACGTGAGTTGGTTGACATTCTTAAGGAGGCTAACCAGGAAATCCCTCAATTTCTTGATGTTGTCAAGCGTGAGGCCAGCTACGGCAAAGGCAGACCTCGTGGCGGCGGCCGTGGTGGTGCCCGCGATTTCCGCAAGCAGAATGGTGGCCTTGACAAGTACAGCAACAATGTCAACCATGAACGCCATTTCGGCAGCTACGGTAATGGTGGTGGCAGCGGTGGCTACTACGGCAACCAAGGCGGTTACCAGTCTTCATTCTGGTAAATCCAGAGTGGCCACCTACTGTTACGACTTCTTCCGCCTATTTTCATTTTTATTATTTGTTTTATTTTGTTCTTCGCCTTCTTGCATATTTTAATATTTTCCGACAAAGTTTTTTTTTTTTTTTTCGATAATATTTTTCGGTTTTGATAGATTTTTTTTTTTCGACGATGATGAAATCTTTTTTTTTTCTCTTGACACATGGTTGACGAAACTTATTTTATTTATTTGCAGTTATAATGAATTATCTAGACGACACAACAGCAATAGAATTAAAAGGAATCCGCTTTTATATTTATATTTTTGTTTTTTTATGAGACGATAGCATGATGTTTCCTTTTTAATTCGGAAGATCTTTTAGATGATATTTGTTATGACTTTTGACGACCTAAATTATTTATACTTATCTTTTTTTCTGGTATTGAGATGACTATGGAACCATTTGATTGGGCTTTATAGAATATATTGATCTCTTGACGAGAATGAAGAAAGCTTTACTTTTCTTATCGATAGAAAGAAAAAAGAAAAGAAAAAGAAAAAAAAAGATGAGAAAGAGAAAGATGTTATAGAAAAAAGTGGGAAATGCATTAAAATAGAGAAGGATATTTTTATTTTTATTTAGTTTATTTGGAAGAAGTAATTGAATTGATTTTTATTTTATTTATTCTTGTGTAGTTGGAGTCAAAAATCACCATTGTAAATAAAAGGACGAGCAACATTTTGTGAATTAGGCAAAAAAAAAAAAAAAATTAGCCTCGGCATGAGTTTTGCGACGATTTTTTTTTTGAAGTGTGTGTGTCAAAACATCACGCCGAGTTTGTAAAGTCTAAACAACATTAAACGTAAACGTTCATTTTCATTACTAGCCATAACACTACTGGATGCCAAATCACCTTAAGTCTCTATAGATCTGTAAGTCCTTTTACAAACTAGATTCTGAAATTTATAAAAACCAAAAACTATGTAAAGTTGAAGTAACTAAGGTTCCCTTAAAATTTCATCCTGGTCTAGGCTTTAATATCAAGTTCTTTTTTAAGTCATGCAATATTTTCCCAAGAATTTCTTACAAATAATGTCGGGAGGAGTCTCCCTATTTAAATACTTTACAAGCCACCAAGTCGCCGACCTTACAGTTTATGCAAAGCTTTTTGATGGTACTTGTTGAGTACCCTAGCCCAGTATGTGATGTAATTTTTTTTTCCTTCTCCTCACCCAACTGCTTTTGAAATTTAAAAAAAAAAATAATCATCTTAATAAATTCAATATAAAAACGATCAATTGGCTAGCTTCTCTCTCTCTACCTATCACCACTTTAGCTAAACTTCATCAAACTATCATAAAATTATGGCTTCCCACGCTTCCTGTATTTTTTGTAAAATCATCAAAGGTATGTATTTTCACGATTTTTTTAATATTTCACAACACTCAATGGCATTTTGTTTCTGCGCGTTCACGACATTAACATTTTTCATTCTCCCTTTTTTTTTTTTTTAGGCGAGATTCCTTCGCTAAAGCTTTTTGAAACACCCAAAACTTTGGCATTTATGGACATTGGACCCACATCTCCTGGCCATGCCCTTGTTATCCCAAAGTACCACGGTGCTAAACTCCACGACATTCCTGACGAGCATCTCACTGAGATTTTGCCAATCTTGAAGCGCATTTCCATTGCGCTCAACCTCAACCATGATCTTGGTCCTGACCACGGCGATGGCTACAACATCCTGCAAAACAACGGCCGTAACGCGCATCAGATGGTTGACCATGTTCACTTCCACATTATTCCAAAGTACGAGAAGACGCCTGATCTGGGTCTGGTGGTAGGCTGGCCCCAGTCAGAGGAGGGCAAGGCAAAGGTCAAGGAAATTCATGCCAAGCTTGTTGAGGCCCTCAAGCCTTTGAATCTTGAGAAGATTTAGAAAAAATTAAACACTTTTTCCTTTCTCAAATTTTTTTGCTTCTAGTAAAAAAAAATCAAAGAGAAACAGACGTGAGTTTTAAGTAGTATATATTTTTAAATGATGATGACGATGATGATGATGAAAATTAAGAGCATAGAAATCTTAAATGGCTGATTTTAAAGTCACTATTTTTTTGTTTCTTGGAAAATAGTGACGAGAAACACAGTATGACCATAATTTGACATGCACACTACTTTTTTTTTGGCATCAGTTGGACGGTTGATTGGTATCTTTTTTCTTAAATTTTTTTCATCTTGATCTCTGAAAAACGGGTATCTGGTTTGACATGAAGACAAGAATTGACTTTGTGTAACGTAGAAGGTCTGACTAGCACTGTTGCTATTGGTTATTATTTCTTTTCAGTAGTAAAATCCTGTATTACTGATTGAACGTTTTGGATCCAATGAGGTTCCTTGAATTGAATCCAATGAGATTCCTTGAATTGAACCCCTTGAAATCCCTTGTATTGATCGCAATCCATTATCAGTTATCTATGATCTGTTAAAAAAAAGTAGGAGGTCGAGCGAGGCTCCCTCTTAAGACTCAGCCTACAATCAGTAAAGCCTTGCATGAAGAGATCAGTAAGCAAAGTTGACTTGGTAACGCACCGTGCCTCTCTCTCTCTTAGTAAGAAAATATATATATATTTTTTTCTTAATACTTACTGTTGCAACCTGCAGCGATCCCCGAATAAGGTGTTTTCCTGTATGAGGTACATGTGTGTACAAGAACCAGTAAGAAGTCTTTTCCTTGGCACTACACTCTCTAGAAATAGCATGTTGTCTCGTTTCATTAATTTGTGTACCCCAAAAAATGTAACATTATTTGCGGATCAAGAAACGATTGACTGCTCAACAACACCCAATCAATTCTCAACTATTACAGTAGCTTAAAATTTAATTTAAACTGAAATTTTTCAAAAGTAGTTTTTTCTCAAATTTTAGGTGTTTTCCTTTTTTTTTTCTCTATTTTTTTTAAACGTGCAAGCGCTCTCATTGTTAAAAGAACGCTTATCAAGTTTTTTACGAGATTATATGATGTTCTGGACTGTGGTTAAGGTCTAATTGGGAGAGAAAATAATTTTATGACGACCTAAGGGCTTTTCAGCCTTGCTTTCAAACAAGCAATTTAATTTTTTTTTTCATTCGGTACAATAACTTACTATCTCATCATTTGGTTCATTTTTCTAAAAACCTTGGTGAAGGTTGCGGAGGAAACGATCATCACAATATTTTTAAATTTCGTAACTGCTTCAGACCGCCGAGAATCATTTCGACTATTTTGAAAATCCAATTAAAGTAAATATTCACAGCTCACTTGAGGATCTGCTGTTGTTGTGATGGTTATTCATGGTTTCCAGTGGTGATCCATCTGCCAACCTTTATTAGCATGATCAAAATCAAAATCAAAAGTTCAAAAATTCCCAGAAAATAATCTTATTAAAGACTGAGTACTGTGAAAGATTCATCAGAGGGATCTTTGTAGTTTTTTCAAACATTTATCTCTGATGTGGGTTTGCATGTCACCAACGTTTGTGATTTTAGAAAATATAAGTTTTTCAACGGCTCTAACTCAGCAACGTCACACAGCTGAGTAAATCGTGAAAAATGTCAAAAAAAAAAGCAGCTAGCTAAGCCAGAGCTTTGATAATCATGCCTTTTTTAAAGTTGTTGTCAATGTGAGTTTTGTGTCGGCCCAAAATTAGCAGACTTTACAAAGTCGTGTCTTCTGGCGCTGTTTCTGATAGAAAAAAACAGATATTAGTTACAAGTGCTAAGATTAATTCTTATTTTAGAAAAAAAGAAAAAAAAGATTCCCATAAGGAAGTGTCTATTTAAAATAATGAACTTAAACTTGTTTTACTGAAGAATGACTAGCGAAGACCATAGGCACTTTCGCATTAGATATTTGAAATCCAAACCTTCAAATCTTTAGATAGAAAGAAAATCAGTTTATTGTCTTTACATCAAAAAAGTTACACATACAAAAAACTTAATAACAAAAGATATACAAAGAAGACATTAATTCAAAAACATTTGTCTCTAAGAGA
>JAKVQX010000606.1:0-13618 GCA_030463015.1 Geotrichum citri-aurantii
ACTAACAGTACTAATGCCTGCTAAATTTTCAAGAACAGGTAAATCCTTGCAGGAAATCGGCATCCTCCAAATCAGGTTTAATTGCTTCGTGCGCTCGTGTGAATAGACAACCGCATTTACTGCAGCTCCGGTAATTTTTAATAATAATAATGTTAGTTTTGACTTCTAATCTTTATTTTGATTTTTAAAAATTTCAAATTTCAAATTTTTTTTTTTTCCACCTGTTTCCCCGGTTTTAGCTAGCTTGCAGAGTAGAAGAAAAGAAACTAAGGCTATAAACATTTTTGTTTTCTTCCCGTTCATTTACTAGACCTATTCGCTAAAGAGAACTGGTGGCTCCTGGAAAAGTAGCTGTTTTTTTCAGTTCTACTCAACGTACAAATTGTTAGTCTACGATGGTACAAGCTTGTTACGGATAGTCCAGGACCCTACTGGGGCCTACTTTTAAAAAAAATTATATTATAATCTTTTTTTTTTTTTCTTTTACCATGGATAATTAAAACAACACATTGCCATTAGAGAAGACAATTATGTAAATCTGATTTCTCATTAAAAAACAAGAATGAATGTGTATGTAAAAAGACATAGAAGTTGAATCACTGTCACAACCTGTTGACTATGGTTTCCCACGTACTGTAACGTATCAACTACGTATCGGGTGCAATTTTGTTTATGTTTATTAATTTTTTTTGTATATGTACGTATATTTTTAAAAAAAAAACAAAAACTACAGTTTGCTCTATCAATAAAATTAACTGCAAGCAAAACCTGCGCAATCTTAGTGATCTCTTTACAGGTTGACACCACTGACCAACTAATAAGGGCCAGAGCTGCCCGAAAAAAGTGAAAAAAAATAACCCAAATGGCAAACATCACTTGGATAATATTATCTACCTCGTCTCTTTCTTCGTCTTCTCGAAACTAAGCTTTCTGTGCACACTATGTATTGTACTAAATCAACAGGGGCAAGTGGTCGGACACACATCTGGGGACACCAATTTTTTTTTTTTTTTCCCCCTTCTCTTTCCTCCCATCCCCCCCTGGACGCACCCTTAAGCGATCACAACATTGCCGTCTCGAAAATTTTCTTCTTCCTGCAGGCTGTGCTATTATGTAAATTCGTAGATTGCTCTCTAGGTAACTTGAAAGGTTTTTTTTTTTTTTCATTTCAAATATTTCTTACATGCTGCGTAGTCGGGTGCGTTACTATGGCAGCATGTCCTGAAGACCGAAAAATATTTTTTTTTTGTATGTGCCCGGCTCAATTTGTATGTACACAGTGACCGTATGTGCCATTTAATGACGTCATTAATACACTTATACATCGAGAATTTGTACGCACACTTCTGCTTGGGATTTTTTTTTTTTCTTTTGACGTTCATAATGATAGAAAAAACTACACAAGGCATTCCCAGGAAAAAAAAAAAAGATACCGTCACAGTATGCAAGAACAGGAGGAGGAGATGAAAAACCCCCAAAAAAAAAATTTACCAGAAAAACAAATCATGGAAGAAGAAATTAGAAACCAAAATTGTTTTTTTTTTTTTTTTTTCATCCAATTCCTGAAAAGTCAGGATATATAAAGGAGAAAAGATGCCGGTTGGACACTGAAAGATGCAAGAAGTATCGATTAACCAGATATCACACTGCCTATCTGCTAAAACAACAACCACAACGCATTCGCTATACGCACACTCAATTTTTTAGTTTTTTTTTCACATCTTAACACAAAAAGCGAACTAATATTATCATGACTGAAGGAGGCGATTTTGATGCCGGAACTGGCGGAGAAAGCTTTGATCTCATCAACGTGCCTCGGCGGCGGTCGTCTTCAAACTCACTAAGAAATCACCACACCGAGCACAACCTGAACCGGGACGGTTCCACACACTCGGCACGCCCAGCGCAGTCAGATAACCTGAAAAGAGGCAGCGGCAGCATGCGCAGCGTCAACAGCACTGCGAGCCACCCGCACAGCGTCAGCGGACACAGTCTGCGCCCAAACGAGAACCCGTTTGCGGCGACGCTCAACACAGTCTTGGAAGAGGACAAGTCCGAATTTGACTCGAGCTCGGACGAAGAGTTGGTTGAGATCAAGAACGTCATTACCGACATCAAGGCGGAAAATATCACAACAAGCACGACGGAAAAATGTTCCCCGGACGAGACACACTCAGACGGCCACCGGCGTCGGGGTTTGCGACACTATGCGCGGAAAAAGACGTCTTCGTCGCAGGCAAAGCGCGTAATTAAATGGATGCGGGGTTGCGTGCTCCGCTTTATCAAGCTCTCGCTGTTGACGCGGTGCTTTTTCTACTGGCTGCCGTTGGCCTTATTATTGTTTGTTCCGCTGGCGGTGGGCGCGTGGGCCTACCCTAACGCGCGACTGGGGGAGGCGCGTCTGATGTGGATTTTTATCTGGCTTGAGATTGTTTGGGCGTCGTTATGGATTTCGAGGCTTGTGGCCGCAGGACTACCTAATTTGTATAAGGTAATTACCAGCATTGTGGCACCCGGAATGAAGAAGTACAAGTCGGTTCTCGTTGCCATGCAACTGCCCATGTCTCTTTTCATTTGGGCGCTTATTTCTCTGTGTACGTTCCTGCCCGTTATGACGGTGTCAACACCAGACGGGTCCAAGAAATGGCAACGCACCATTCAAAATATTCTCGTGGCGCTACTTATTTCCTCAATTATGTTCTTTTTTGAGCGGTTAGTGATCCATCTGATCTCGGTTTCGTTTCACAAGACCCGGTTTTCGATCCGCATCAAGGATAATAAGCAGTCCATCAAGATGATTTCAGATTTGATGTATGTCGCATGCATCCCCTTCTCCCCCTTTTGCCCTGAGTTTTCAGATGAGGACCTGCAGCTGCAGAGCGGCAAGTTTGGAAAGTTTGGCGGCAAGAACAGGAAGCAGTTTGATTACAAGGCCAATTTGACGAACAATAGCACAAGACCCGGTCCACCTTCGCGCAAAATTGTGAGCACCCTTAATCTGCAAAGGATTGTTGGTAAAGTGAACCATGCCGTTGATTTTGCAACTTCGGCCATCGGCAAGGTGGCGCGTGGCCAGGCGCTCGATAGTGACGACGTGCGCACGTGGGTCAACAGCGTTGTGAGCTCTGCCATGGACTCGAAATACCTCGCGGAGGTGCTGGCGCGCCGTGTGTGGATGTCACTTGTACTTGAGGGTTCGGAAGCGCTAACGGTAGAAGATCTCGTCGAGGTCCTGGGCGACTCGCGCCGCGCCGAGTGCGAAACTGTCTTTCGCATTCTTGATATTGATGGAAATGGTGACCTTACACTTGAAGAAATGGTTTCCTCTGTTGTTCAATTTTGCCGCGAGCACAAGGCTATCTACAACTCGCTCAAGGACGTTGACTCTGCGATCTCAAAGCTGCACAGCGTGCTTTTGTTTGTGATTTTAATCATTATTGTTGTCATTTTTATTGGCATGCTTGCGCCTAGCGCCAGTGCAGTGCTCGCGACGCTCGGTTCTACAATTTTGGCGTTCTCTTTTGTTTTCTCCGTGACGGCACAGGAAATTCTTGCGTCGTGCGTGTTCCTGTTTGTCAAGCACCCCCTTGACGTGGGCGACCGCGTCGACATCAACGGTGACAGTTTCTTTGTGAAGGAAATCTCTTTGCTCTTTACGGTTTTCACCCGCGTTGGTGATAGCACCTGCGTCCAGGCGCCGAACTCAATGTTGAACACGCTATGGATTGACAATCTTTCCCGGTCTGGCCCCCAGTCGTTTTCCATCAAGCTTTACGTGGGTCTTCCGGAAACGTCGCTCGCGCAGATCCAAGCGTTCAAGGCCCGCGTCAACCAGTTTGTATTGGAGAATTCCAAGGACTATTTACCAAATCCGTTTATTTCGTGCACTGACTTGCCTGACCTTGACCGTGTGTGTCTGTACACGTCTGTGACATTTACCAGCAACTTTTCTGATGGTACGATGTTCTCGGTGCGCCGCAACCAGCTCATTGAGTTTGTGGGCCGAGTCATCAACGAGTTGGAACTGGCCGTGCCGCGTCGCGAGGATACCAGTGCCACGGACCCGGGTCTGCCCTTCAACATTGCGGGCATGTCGGCTGAGATTGGCGGCGATGGTAAGATTGAGAGCGGCTCGGCCGTGTCTGGCAAGCGCACTGCTCGTGGTTTGATGGGTTTTGCGCCTGACGCGCCTGAGCCCGTTTTTACGGAGCTTGGCGGCAGCAGCAGCAGCGACAGTGACAGCGTGAATGATATTCGGATCGGCAATACCGGCGGGCGGACCGAGAAACAGCAATCCCAGAAGCCACAAGCGCAGAGTACGTACACAACCGGCAGTAAGATGTCTGGCGTGTCCCGGTCCCTAACAACCGGTCGACGGCGCAACATCTAAGTCTGTTGCGAGTAGCAATTGAATCCAAAAAAAAAAAAAAAAAAAAAAAAATTGAACTGAGGGAGGTGGACGATATGTGCCTTCCAGACGACAAAACAAATGGTAGAAATACATGAGTAAAAATGCAATAAGTTTTTTTTTTTTTTTATTAAATAAAAAGTATATAAATGTGAATTTTTTTTTTAAAAAAAATTAACCAACAACTAATAAATTGAATTCAAAATTAATACAAAATATTAAGAAGTAAAATAAAACACAATTGTGATGCTTTGTGTGTGTTTGATTTTGTTCTAAACATGAGTATAAAGTATACATGAATTTATTTTATTTTTTTAAAAAAATTATGTGTCAACTTTACGAACAAACTGTTGTAGTTAGGTGTTTATTAAGGGGGGGGGGGGGAAGAGGTTTTGGTGATTAAAAAGTGCTAAGGGCAGTCGGTTTTTATTTTTATTTTATTTTTTTTTTTTTTTTTTTTTAGTTTTTTTGATTTTATTCAATTTAAAATACTTTTTATATTGCCCGTTTGAAAACGTTGGAAAAAAAACGAAAAAAACAAAAAAAACGAAAAAAACAAAAAAAACAAAAAAAACGAAAAAAACAAAAAAAACAAAAACAAAAAAAACAAAAATAAAAAAAAACAAAAAAACGAAAAAACAAAAAAACGAAAAAACACAAAAAACGAAAAAACAAAAAAAACACAAAAAAACGAAAAAACACAAAAACGAAAAAAAACACAAAAAACAAAAAAAACGAAAAAACGAAAAAACAAAAAAAAAAAATTTCAAAAGATCTAATGGACAAAAAAAAAAAAAAAAAAAAAAAAAAAAAATCAAACTTGCTCTAAACACAAGTCTATTTGACATTAAAACACATTCATATTAGCTACTTTTTTTTTTTTTTTTTTTTAAAAAATAAATAAAACCCATATTTACAAAACAACAACTATTTCAATTACAGTTAACCTTCAACTGTTTTTTTTTTTTTTTTTCTTCTCGCTAAAGATGTAAAGTTTTTTTTTTTTTCTCTTTAACTGATCTCAACATTGCGCGCTCACTTGCTGTCAACCTTTCTGCGTTTCCGCTTCTGCGGGTCCGAGCCTGTGTGCGGCACGTTGTTGACATGGTCGTACCAGTATCCCGGTATCCGCGTCACGAAAGAGCAGTAATCGACGGGGCACTCAAAGTAGCCGAGTTTGTTGCGTGTAGACGAAATCTCCGCGCCCAGTGGCCAGCGCGTCGAGTCTGCAGTAAATTCAGGGTTTTTGAGCGCAATTTTGATGGTGCTAAAGTGTTTGTTGTTTTTGTGAGTTTGGCGATCCGCGATGGAGTTAAAAAGCTTGGAGCACGTCCGGCACTTGTAGACTTGGATCTGATGCCGGCTTTTTTGGTGCCGGCGCAGAAGCGATGGCGTCTTGAAAGTCTCATTGCAGTCAAGGCAGGTGTTAGTTGTAGAGACTGTGTGCTCGCCCTCTTCCTGCTCATCATCAGCAGTGGCATCAGTAGATGTAGTGGTGCCTGCTAGCTGCAGGTGGTGCTGTTCGTCGTCGCTATCTGACGCGGACTCTGACGAGGTATATGAGGGCGACGATGTGGGATCAATCTCAAGTTTTAAAGTTGCTTGCAGTTTCAGGTCATTCTCTTCTTTCTTTTCTTTGACTTTAGCGGCATCTATACTGTTGTTACTGCTGCTGCTGCTACTATTTTTGTCACTAGATGTTGTGCTTGCAAAGGCCTTGATTGGGGGTAAGACAACCGGCTCTCTTTCATTACCGCTGCTGTCGATCTTGGGTAGTCGAACTGCAGCGTTGTTTGCTGAGCTAAAGAAAAGCGATTCCAGAGTTTTGGCAGCATCTAGAAACGAGCTTCTCCGCCGTTTCCGGTTGTTGAGCTCTGAAATCATGAGCACCTGCTCTTCTTCCTCTTGTCGGTAGTGAGCCCGGCTGAGTCGAAACAGCGCCAGGCAGGCTTCGGAATGGGCTTGTTCGTGGTGAGCAAACATGACTTTTTATGTAAATAATAATTAAATGAATAGGGGAGATAGAGAAAGAGGACGTTTGGAAAAATTAGTTAATAGAGAAATGAAGAAGATAGTAAAAGACGAAAAGAAAGAAACAAAAAAAAAAAAAAAAAAGAGAAAAAAAAAAAGAATTAAAAATTTTTATTTTTTTGTTTTAACTGAGTGCGCACAAAAAAAAAAAAAAAAAAAAAAAAAAAAAAATTTTTCAAAAAACAAAAAAAATAAAACAACAACTAAAAGCTCCCCTCAAAAGAAACAAAAAAATAACAACAACAAATAGCAACTAAACGCTGCAAGTATTTTTTTTTACAAAAAAGTATTTATCATTGATGACCAATGTGATTGTATTGATCCTAAGGTATATAATTAAAAAATAAATTACAAAATCATTCTTCTAAGCACATGAATAAATGGCAATGTCCCTCCCCCTGTTTTTATTATTTTCTTTCCGTTTTGTTTCCTTTTTTTTTATTTCTCAGACAGGTTGACCAGCAGCTGAGCGAGACACCGTTTGGTGGCATTGTCGTCCCGCAGAACGTTAGAAAACGTACCGTCTCTTAAAGGCTCGGGCAGAATGCTCTGCAGCGCATGACATGCTCTGCCGTTGTCGCTTAGGCGCAGATAGCACCGAACAACATGCTTCAGCAATCGCGAAGCAGGGGCCTCGACCAATTGCGAGACCATATTAGACAGCACTGACGATACCGCGCAGAATCTGTCGTAGGTTTGGCAAATGTAGTTCAAACCAGTGTCGTCCATGAGGATTTTTTGGACAATAAAAATGGCAACGGTTTTAGACAGCTCCGTGCCGGACTCCATGATGCGCAGACACAGGGGAATGATTTCGGTCTGCAACAAAAAGTTGATTACCTCCGTGGAGTCGTTTTTAACTAGCGCGCCAATGACTCCGAGCGAAGTTAAACGGAGGTACTCAAACGACCGGGATTTCGAGGTCGTGTTAAGGAAGGGGTAGAGAAACAGCGGGATGTGCGCGTTCAAGAAGGGCTTGCGTGTGCTGTCATGTGATGCAATACATTGTAGCAGCGCCAGTGCGTTGCACACACGATTCGATGCTGAGGGAGTCAACTGAGGGGGAGATAACAGTGGGTAGACGTAGATGATTTCTTGAATCAAACAGGTCATAACACCAAACGAGTGCCACAGAATGAGTGCAAGATCCTCATACTGCTCTCTTTTTTTGCCTAGTTCGAGCAGAGCCTGCTCGCGATTCGGGCCATGCATGAGTTCGAGGATCCAAGTGAACACCTTGTCATCGTCAGAAGTGTGTCTGCTTGGAAGAATGCTTAAGTTTTGTTGGGCAAATGCGTCTTGTTGGAATGAGAGGTCTTTCTGCTGGTTGCTGTTGTGAATGCTATTGTTGTTAATGTTGTTAAAGTCGTTTTCGAGGCCTTTGAGATCGGGGTTTTCGGAGGACGGCGGGGTGTTGGCCATTGGGTTTGAAATCTGACCTTTAAAACCGGGAGGAGCGTTGAAAGATGAGTTTCTCATGTTGTTAATGTTGCTGACATTAGATGATAATTGTTGAAAGTTAGACGAAGGCAGGTGGTTGACGTGGTTGTGGTACAGTTGTTGCTGTTGCTGCGGTTGGGTCGAGTACATTTAGTTGAATGGCAATGTGATGATGAAAACTGAAATTAAAAAAAAAAAAACGTGAAATAAATAATACAATAGACAAAATTGAGTGTAAATATTATGTATAACCCAAAAAAAAAAGAGCGAGCTGAATTGGCGAGTGGTGTTGACGGTATCCAATGTGTGAAGTGGTATAAGTGATGAAGGTGAAAATGAATAGTGGCGATGGTGGTGGTAGTGGTAAAAAGAAAAAGAAGAAGAGACTTGAAAATTGGTGGGAAAAGAACGAGAGAGAAGAAAAAAAGAGGAAAAAAAAAAAAAAAAATAAACTTTTTTAATTTTTTTTGTATTGCAGGTTGTGACAAGTAATTTTTTATTTCTTAATGTTTAAAGTCTTAGTACTAAATACGATTACTTAATATTTATCTGGTAGTTACAAGTATTAAAATATAAATGTTAACAAACAAGTATTAAAGCATATATATTAAAGCACAAGTATCAAACATTTTTAAAAGAAATCATAAAAGACAGAGACTAAATAAACTTTAAGACACCACTTAAAACTTCTACGTAGCATTCGAAACCCGAGATTTAATTTTTTTTAAGCTTTACAAAAACCACAATTCGGCAAAAAAAATTTTTTTTTTTTGTTTGTTTGTAATTGACACACTCTGTGAACACTAAACTTTTCTCATCAGCATGTTTGAAATTATCCAGGAATTTTTTTTTTTTTGGCTGTCTCACAACAGTATTTTTATTCATACACAAATGCACACACTATTCTTTCTTTTATTCAATTACCTTAACAAATTTTTGGAGGAGGAAAGGGGGAGGGTTAATGATAGTGAACGTAACCATGGTTAATGATGATCAGGGGTTTAGTCTAGTCTTGGTGTTCGTCCTCGCCTAATCACCTAGTTTTTTTTTGTTCCCACAGGGTAGTTAAAATACAGTTAACACGTAGTTAACAACAATAATTTTTTTTTTTTTTTTTTCCTTTCCACATTCTTTTACTAGTGCTCTCTGGCTTTTGAATCGGCAAATCCCTTTTTGCTTCCCGATATAATTTATATCTAGAAGGATGTGGCCTGGAAGAACGGAAACCCATCCGCCCCTTTTCTTTTTTTCAAATAAGCGCCACTCTCCCATCTCTATTCAGTACTAAGTCAGTGCCTAGTAGCGTACAGTTAACATGGTTTTAAGGAAAAGAGCGTAAAAAAAGATTAAAATTTTTTATGGTGGCCAAGTCCAGATTATGGTTGTATTGTTTCGAATCCTGACCGTCATGTAAAAGTGACTCGACTGACTACTGTACTTTTTTTTTTTTTTTTTTTTTTTTTCAAAATCTGCTCACAGATGACACCAATGACTGCAGTGTTAGAGTAGCGGGTCACATTTTTATTGACTTGTTTCTAAATGTAAAGTAAGCTATTTCCTTCCAAAAAAAAACAAAAAAACTGCCACAATTCATTTTTAAACATGTAAACAAGCGGCGATGGTACTAACCAAAAAAAAAAAAAAAAGCAGCACACAAAACAACAAACCAAAAAAAATGTTTATTAAAAAACTTATCCACAAGAAAAGTACTAAAAGTCACATGATATTGTTAAAAATAGTGTTTTGGTGTTAATTAAATTTAGCTGGCCATCATTAACACCGAGAGAAACACACGATAACCAAAAGGTTCAACCAACTGCACACTACTATTGTAGGCATGTGTGTTTAAATGTGTGTGTGCACGCGTAGTAAAAATCAGTTTAATCAACAAAATAGACCCATTATACAACTTTGAAGACTCAAGGATGATTTCATTTTCAAGTTTTAGTTTTTTGTTAGTTATTTTTAGTTCTTCAAAAAAACAACCGGCGCGCACAGAAGTTCAGTCTATACTGTCGAGTTATTTTTTTTTTTTCTAATTATCAGCCTAACTAAACTCTTGAAAATCAGTAATGGTTGGATTTTAGGTGCCAGATGTACAAATAGAAAGGTCCGGATCCAGCTGAGGCAGAAAAAGTCACATCGCATGACAGGTACCGACGTTATAAAGACTTTTGCTGCTGACTTTGATGCTGACGCTACTGCTGATTTTGAGTGTGTAGCTACATGTGTGTGCTATAACTGCCTGTAAAACTCATCGTTCAGTATGAAACAGAACACAGAAAGTATTACTTGTAGATGGATGGGTTGTAGCTATCTACAAAGAGATGGCAGGAACCCTTGAGAAAAAAAAAAGTAACAAAAACAACAACGGCACATTTTTCATTCGTATGAATCAATTGCCTGGCTTTTTTTAGTTCTAACATAGAGAGCGACAGATTTAAGCTATGATTAGCGGAGAGTGTAACAAGATCTACATGTAAATTAGAAAATTTAAATAATGCTAAATTCTTTTTTTTTTTTTTTTTTGCACTTGTGAATTCACGATGAATTTCTTAACCTTCCAGTGCCTCAAAAAAAAAAAAACCACGATGTTACTTGAACAAAACAAAATAATAAATAGAAAAAAAATCATATGAACAGCTATTTTTCGTGGTAGTTTTTTTTTTTTTTTTCATGCATTAAGTGATTGAGGGTTATTAAAGATGGTGGGTACTTGATACCATAATTGCAATTCTTCAATTATGAAAACGGTGTTTTTAATGGCAAACACGTAAAAAAACAACAACCTATTTTCTTTGGCTTATCCACGTAGATGAACGTATTTGATCAGCTATCAGTGCCGCCTGGTATGTAAATCAAGTACACACACCGAAACAAACTGCCAAAAAAAAAAAAAAAACGACATTAACTCTAAATGCACACAAAATTAAAAAAAAAAATTATTTAAAAAAAAAAAAAAAGTTTTGCGCGTGAGACTTGGGCTTGTGATAATCCGTAGATTGTTCTCGAGCTTTGAGTGAATGACACGAGATTTTTTATTTTTTTTATTATTTTTTTTCTTCATGTTATTTTTAAAGGTGTTTTTATGACATGATGTTAACGAGTTTGGTTAAAAACAGGTTTTGTAATTGAATTATTTTATCATATTTTTATTATTTTATTGAAATTTTAAATTAATTTTAATACAATTTTATACCGGTTTTTTTTCTTTCTTTTGTTAATCAAAAACAAACCAAACTTCCTCCAGCGTTAAATGGGATATCCACACACACACACACACTCAAAAAGTCTCTCTAAATCTTTTTTAAATTTTTTGAAGACAGATATCTTACTTCAAACCGGGTCATATGGCTATCACTACCCGTGGCCTCAAAATCAAGACAACAACAATCAAAAAATTGAATCGTGATGGGAATTTTTTTTTTTTTTAATTTTTTTTAATCTTACCTTAATAGGGTAGATGATTGTGGACCAAAAAAAAAGGGGGAAGGTTTATCGTCCTCCTTTTCACCTCCTCTTCCTCTCCGAAAATGATGATTTTCATGATACCCATTTCATTCTTGTCTACAAAGAATGGTCTCTCACACAATTTCAATTCTTGAAACAAACAAACAAAAAAATTTTCAATCTTAATACAAAATGGAGGTTTTTTTTTTTTTTTGGATGTGCGTGCCAATTTTAGTAGCAGCTACGTCGCTAGCCCTGGATTGTGATACGCGTTTTCTATATGTAGACACAACACTAATGCCTAAGAACGATCACACAAACGTAGTTAAAAAAAATGAAGGTCTTTACCCCAAACACAAAAACAGGTCCAATACATGAAATTTGTATAAGAACAAAACAAACTATACGCGTAGACAGGTTATTTTTTTAGAATAATCATTACTTTTGTTTGAAAGGTTTTCCACTTTATTCTTTCTGCATTAGAGAGGTAGCTCGTTCAGGATATCTCGATGATCATTCAGCAATTAACAAGCAAGCATCTGACATGTCGGTTATACTAATCAATATTAATGCAATAACAATAGATGCGTCCCTAAAATAAAAAAGTGTTTAGCATAATGGCATTGATACGCGAAATTTGATACTTTTGTAAATTTTTTTTACGTGTAAAACAATTTTTTCAAGACTGGCACTTATCAGTTATGAATAAAAATTAAAAACCCTTCAGTCTTTTTACAACTGAACAAAAAACAGTGTTGATAGTTCTTCAAAAACCACAACACAATAATGGCTGGAACAAGTTGGTGCAATTTTACAGTGAACAGGAATTTTGATATCCAATTTCTTTTTTTCTCTTCAATGTTGTTGAGCAACTAAAAAAAAAAAAAAAAAACAATGGAGAGAGAAGTCAAGAACTACCGTGTGTAAACTTCTTTTGCAGTGTTGAACTATCTACTCTATAACAATATAATACTGAAAAGGGTGGCTTTTTTTTTTTTTTTTTTTTTTTTTTTTTTTTTTTTTTTTTTTGATTTTGCGGATTTTGAATTAAGACCAAGTGAATACACTAATCACTACTTCTTATCCATCTCCAGTTTAAGCTGCCACTATTGCGATTTCGAAAAAAAAAAAAAAAAATTGAGCTAAATAGATCTAGTTAAACACAATTAGACATGGACTAAAATCATGACAAAAAATGGGTTAAAAAAAAGGTTTTTATTTTTTGTCGAATATCTACTAGAAGTTGATATCAAGCTTAGTTGACAATAGCAACATTGATACCTGAAAGCATGATAAGATAGTGGAGGATTTTTAATACTAAACTGCCAAATGGAAAGAAGGCTACTCAAAGGAGAGTTGTATCGATTGTTTAATTTTGAAGTTTTTCCTTTTTCTTTTTATTTTTTTTCCTTGAGGAGTTTTCACTGATTTCGTTGTTGCTACTATACCGTGAGAAGAGAAAAAAGAAATAATAAAAGCTGCGTGGTGACACACACACACACAATATGCCAGTGTAAAAATTAAGAAGTTGAGCCGTGTGAAACATAAGCCAGACAAACCTGTCAGTGTATCTTATTGCGTGCCTGTTTCGTCATTTTTTAAAAACATAACAATAAAAAAAAAAACACCTTCAATATCTTTTCATGATTTACTGCAGTTTTACAGAAAAAGAACAATTAAATTTTTTTTGGAGCGTTTATAATTCGCTAATGCCTATAGTTGGATATTGGTGGTGTGGCTATGGTGGTGCAATTATGACATCACTTACAGTGGGTTTTTTTTTTTTTTGGCTTTGTTTTGGCCAGTTGGTGTGATTTTTGTTAGTTTTACTGTTAGAGAATCAGGGGGGATGAAAAAGCAAAGGAAAACCATAGTGGTGAACTCATAGTTTTGCTAAATGACTGACGGGATGATGCTGTTGCTGATAGTGGGAAAACTAAAAAAAAAAAAGAAGCGTATTATAAAGATTGAATATGAAAACAACAACTACAAAATTCCTAGCTGTGAAATCAATACTGACTGGAGCTAGTAATTTTTTTTTAAAAAGTTTAGAACATAGTTTTTCCAAGAAAATGAAGAAGAAGAAAAAAAAAAAGGTGTTTTTCTCGATTTTTTTTGGCCTGTGGGTCAGAGATAGCGTAGTATAGTAAAAGTTGGGACGTGCTTCAATTAAAATTAAAAAAAAAAGTTTACGTTCCTGGGAGAGGGCTGAACTCAAACACAGAGGTTTATTTAATAATAAAAATAATAAAAATAATAAAAATAATAAAAATAATAAAAATAATAAAA
>JAKVQX010000607.1:0-13604 GCA_030463015.1 Geotrichum citri-aurantii
TGCTTCAGTCATTGCTTCAGAAAATTCTTCAGCACATTTCTCAACATTGGCTTGCGATTCGGAACTTGCGTTTCTTTTTGCACAATAAACCTGATTTTCTATCTATAAATAATCATTTGTTATATTGTTTTTGGATGAATAACGTTTTTTTGATGTAAGGACAATAAACTGATTTTCTATCTATACAAAATCAGCGCCTGGAGACTTTTGGGAGGTTTCAAAATCTGCCTTAGTCTTCAGGACAATGTCTTTGCGCATCATGTTAAAAAGTGAATTTTATTTTAGTATAACAAGAACAGAAGTTACACAATCACATAAATAGTTTCTTTAGATAAAGCAACAACAACAACTTATAGCTAACTGAATCAGGATATAAAACCCCACAGTTTTTAATTGCCATGGCTTGGTTTTTTACTATTTCATTTCACAACTTTTTAATGTTTGGCGCTTTTAACTTGTTCATTAATTTATGATTACATAATGCCTGACTAAACTGAATTTTATTAGATACATGAAACTGTGGTATATAGAAAATTGACAAAAATTTTAAAATATAGAATGACTTCGTGGCCAAGTTGGTTAAGGCGTGCGACTGTTAATCGCAAGATCGTGAGTTCAACCCTCACCGAGGTCGTAACTTTTTATCTTTTTCCTACTTCTAACTCAGTCTCTCAAATCTTGTTAAAATTAATTTTTTAGTTAAATTTTTAATTTTTTTTCAAGAAATTGAACTATTTATCAATTGGAGATTTACTGGTACACAGTGCTATGAAGTTGTGTGCGGTTGAATTAACTATAGACACTTGTTATCATTATAACTTTGGCTTTTGCAATGTTTAAATAGTATAATCTATCTATGCATGTAAATTTTTTTTAAACATAATATTTGTTTTTTATGGGTTTATTGAGCATTTTCGTAGCCATTTTTCGGGTCATTAAGGAAAATTAGAAGAAGAAGAAGAAAAAAACAACAACTAAAAGAATGACAGTTATCTACTTTGAGAGTCCCTTAGAGACAAGATTATTTTGAATAAAAGTCATCTTTAATAGTTAAATGTTTTTTTTTTTTTTTTGAATGTTTAAATTTTTTGATGCAAGGACAATTAAAAAAACGATTTTCTTTCTAATGACAGTTATAAATGAAATCAATAAGTTAACAAAACTAATCTATCTTTAACAAAATGGTAGAATAAAAAGGCACCACAGATTCGTACCACCAAAAAAAATAAAAGTCAGCCTATTTTTTTTTAAATTTTTTTTTAATTTTTGTTGTTTGTTGTTTTGAAAGTGATTTCATTGGCTGTTGTGTTTCCATCCGTTTTTCTTTCTTTTTTATAGTCCCAGCTTAATAAACTAAACTAAAATAAACTAAACTAAACTAAAATTAATAAAATTTTATGATAGACATTACAATGACTTTTTATTTTTAACACCAAAAAATTTACATGTGTGTGTTTTTTTTTTTTTTTTTTTTTTCTTCTTTTTTTTCTTTTCATCCCTTCTCTCTTTCTCTCTCTCTTTTCTTTTCTCTTTGACCTCTCATACCTTCTTGTTTCCCTTCATATCAAAAACTAACCACCATTAAAGGTAACTATCTACACCCATCCTTCTACTATCTTACTGGTTTTTTATTTTTATAAATTCTTTTCTTCTTCTTCTTTTTTCTTTAAGATATTGCTATTGCTGTTGTTGTCATTCCAAGCTGAACCTCTTTTTCTTGTCAATTTTTATTCGTCTCGCCTGAAACGCACATAATGGCTTGATAGTGTAACTTTGCCGAAGGTTTTTTTTAATTTTTTTTTGGCTCTCCCAACACTGACCAATTGAAATCAAGGGATTTCGGCCTGAAAAATCTCCACCACCACTACAACTTCAATCACTATACCATCGCATGTCGACTACAGCAAGCAGCATAAGCCTCTTAATACCAGCATGATAATACATATCGACGTTTTTGTACTAACAGAAATTTCTTTTATTTATAGATGTTGAGATCTACTATCCGACCATCCCGCCAAATCATTACCAGAGCTGCTGCCAACGTCCGCATGGCTCACGCCATCTCTAACCCTACAATCATCAACCTTGAGTCTCGTTGGGAGAAGATGACTTCTGAGGAGCAGGAGGACATCATTTCTCAGCTTTCCGAGAGACAGAAGGGTTCTTGGAACGAGCTCACTCTTAACGAGAAGCGCGCTGCCTGGTACATCTCTTACGGTTCTTGGGGTCCCCGTAAGCCCATCCACCCCGAGGGTGAGGGCCAGAAGATTGCTTTTGGCATTGCTGGCGTTATTGTCGCTGCTGGCGTTGTCTTCACCACTGCCAGATTCTTGTCTGAAGGTCTTGGTATTACCATGAACAGAGAGTGGCAGGAGGCTTCCGACGAGATTCTCAAGGAGAACAACGCCAACCCCTTCCGTGGTTACAGCCAGGTTCAGTCTCCTCCCAAGACTAACTAAAAAAAATGAAAGAGATGTAATAATAATAAAAAAAAAAGCAAACACGATTCATACCATTGTTCATTTGAGTTGGGCTGCTTTGGCTCTTTCATAACATACACACACATTGTTCATTATAGCTAGCTATTCTAAATTCATATTTTTAACATTCTTAAGGTGGTAGTCAGAGATTGAGATAAATGTATACGTTAAAGTGATACCCAGTCTTGTGTAATGCTTAATTTTTTATTTTATTTTGGGTGTTGTTGTGGGCTTTATTTTTTTAGAGAGAGTTAACAAAGTTTTTTTATTGATTCCAAAATGCTCTGCTCTGTATGGTCAATAGATGAGAATCACAATTTATGCAAATTTTGTTATATAATTTTCACTACTTAGGAATATAGATCACACCGCCAATAAAAAAAAAGGACTTTTCTGAAAGGATGGGTTACTATTGCACCAGTATGTACGACAGAGTATTATGTAAAAAATTATGATGTCGTCCAACTAACCAACCAAAAAAAAACTTTCACGTTGATACTAAATGCTCATTATAATATTATTCTGGTGGTGATGCAAAAAAAAGTTTCAAGTTTTTATTATTATTCTGGTTGTTTTTAAAATAATAATATGAATGGATAAAACAATTAAAAAAAAGACTGTTTTGGATTTGTTAAAAAAATACATCAGGGTAACACACGTGATGTTCTCTCCGTGATTCTTATTCATGTCGACTTATCGCACGTGATCTCTTTCAAACGTTTTGAAAAAAAAAAAAAAAAAAAATTAAATTTTTTAAATTTTTTTTTTTTTTTAATTTCTCAAATCAAAAATTTTCATTTCTCTCCCCTGCTAAATCACACAAAAATAATACAAAACACACTCACTCACTCTTCCCTCCTTTGTCAGACTACTTGATCTATATACCCCCCGAGACAATCAAGCCTTCATACCAATACACACACTCATACTTAATTCGGTTTTTGAGTGGCGGCAAATACTTTAAATCTTTAATTCTTTCCAAAAAGTTTTCTTTTTTTCTTTTCTTTTTTTTCTCTTGCTTTCTCAGCTTTAATAAATAGAAATCTCTCCCTTTAGCATTATGGTCGAAATCACCTCTTCCAGCGTTGGCCACATCTCCGACGTGCTGTCAAACCAGCAACTATCTGATCAACCTAAGAAACAGAATAATAATCGACGACGGAATAACGCCAGCAAAAATGGATCCAGTAAAGGTAAGTTCAATTGAATTCTAATAGATATAGATTTTTTATATCAAAACTTTTTTTTTTTTTCAAAAATCTTTTCATTTGTAATACATAAATTAACAATCTTCTTTACAGATAACAACAGACAACCCAATAAAAAACTAGCTCAGCCGTCGAGCGAACCCGCCCAGAGCCCCGAAGAGTCTGAGTCTGAGGATGATGAGAACGCCAAGTACTGCTTTATTTGCACTGATAAGATCAGTATAGGTGCTATCTTCCCTTGCAATCACGTCACGTGTCATAAGTGCACGCTCCGGATCCGCGGGCTCATGAAGAACAAGCATTGCACACAGTGCCGTACCGATCGACCCAATGTTATTTTCTCTCGGAACCTTGACAAACAATACCAGGACTTTACTCAAGAGGAAATTGTGTTCACGCATACTGGTCTTGGCATGTCGTTTGATAGCCGCGACACGCAGGACAAGGTTCTGGGTTTGCTCAAGTTTAACTGTCCAAAGAAAGGCTGTGGCACCGTGGCTGGCAACTGGAAGGAACTGAAGAGCCATGTTCATGATGCCCATCATTTGCGATTCTGCAACCTGTGTACACGCCACAAGCACCAGCTCATAGTCGAGTTCCCTCTATACAACGCGCGCGAGCTCAGTAAGCATGAACGTGAGGGCGACAGCCACGGATTCTCGGGCCACCCGCGCTGCAACTTTTGTAACATCCGCTATTACTCCGACGACGAGCTTTTTGAACACTTGAAAATGCAGCACGAAAAGTGTCACATCTGTTCGCGCATCAACCCATCCAAGCCACAGTATTTCAACGACTACCACGCGCTAGAGCGGCATTTCCGCGAGGCGCACTATGCGTGCATGGTGCAATCATGTATCGATCTCAAATTTATCGTTTTTGCCGACGAGATTGATTTCAAGGCCCATATGGTAGAGGCGCATCCGGGGCTTTATGGTAACGTCAAGACTGCGCGATCATTAAATGTAGATTTTCAATCGCAACTGTCGACAGTAGATTCCCGCCCGGCAAATGGTAACAACAACAACAACAACAACAACAAAAAGAGTAAACCGCGGCCGGAGACGAGCAGCACCAGTGCAGAAGCGTCTTGGTCCTCTCCATCATCCAGCGAGAGCAGCGGGTTCCCAGCCCTTGGTGGCGCCAATGGCGCCAATGGTGCCAAGCGCGCCCAGTTCTCGTCGCTGTCACAGTCGTTTGGCAAGAAAAACACCGCGACGGCGGCTGCACCGTCCGAGTCGCCTACTGAGGTTGCCAAGCGCCGGCTCGATGAGCGGGTCCGCAACGCGACCAGCTACGATGCAGCCAAGTTTGCCCAGTTCACGGATCTGCTGACGCTTTTTACGGAAACAAAGATTGACGCGGCAAAGCTTGTGTCTGAGATCAAGCGATTGATACCTGCGTTTGCGGCGCCGGAAGTGCTTGAGGCTGTGATTGGCGACTTGATAAAAATCTACGCCAACCGCCTGGCCAAGGCACATGCTCTCAAGAAGGTTCTTGAGGAACTGCGTCTCAAGTCGCAGTTCCCAACGCTGGGCCGCAAGAGCGCGTTCGGAGGATTGCCCACCGCTAGTGGAGCGTGGGTTTCTAGTAGCGGCGGTGCGGGTCACGTTGGTGGTCTCTCATCTGGCCAGAGCCGGGAAACCGCGTTCCCGTCGCTGCCTTCGCGCGCCCCGACGACGCCCAGTTCTGCCAAGGGCAAGAGCAAGCGCTTTGCCGCTCCTGTCTCGTCGTCGGCGCCTGTGACACGCAACAGCTCAGTTAACTTTTCGAATCTGTCTGGCAGCAATCAACGCGGCACGTCGCGTGCTAGTCCATCCAGCAGTAGCATCAATCTAACTTATGCTAATGGCAACAGCACCAGCACCAGCAGCAGCACCAGCAACAGCAGCAGCAAGCTAGACACGAGTGACTTTCCATCTTTACCGACTGCCAAGCCCATGCGTATATCTTCTCCCATGCAATTGAGGCCACGCGAAGTCGATGTTGACGATGGACTCACGATCTTGAGGCCCGCACGCGACAACCCTGCCACTGCGAATAACATTGGAGGTGGTAAAAAGGGTAAAGGTCGAAAGAAGGAGCTACTCTTTCATTTTGGTTAAAAAAAAAAAAAATAACCGGACTGATATAGAAGTGGTTATTTAAAAAAAAATTTAGTTTTTTTTTTAAAGCAATCAATTTTATATTCAAAAAAAATTTCAATTGTTTTTTTTGGTATAATGGTATTATAGAATTTATTTGTTAAATACTCTTATTAATTTTTTGACATATTGTAATCCTAGAGTTGGTGTTGAAACTGTTAAACTTGTGATTTCCATCCAAAAAAAAAAAAAAAAAAAAAAAAAAAAAAAAAAAAAAAAAAAAAATTCCTTAAGGGCACCACAACTTTTTTTTTTTTTTCATTTACATACAGTGTATACACGTATAATCACTAGAGGCTTGATTCTGGTGTCATATTTTTTTTCGAACTGCAGGTCGCAAGCCTACAGATAAAGACAAACAACTGAAAACTTGTGCTACTGCTATATATATGTATGTAAAAACATGAAGGTGTTCCCGCTGGTTAAACTTTAAGGAAGGTTGCAAGCTTTATTTTTTTTTTTTTTTTTTACCGTTTCTTATGCTACAGTTCTAGATAAGATAAAAACGCTTCAATGAACATCAAAAACAATTTTTTTTTTTTTTTTTCTATCCGGAGTCTATAATAGTATAATAAGAAAACATGTCAATTATTGAATTTTTTTTTTTTTTTTTTTTTTTTGGAATTTTTTCCGTTATTGTCGATTAAAAACTATCAAACTGTGTAACTTTGAGCATTCAAGCATGCGAGAGAGAGCACAGTACGGACGTTTCTGCAAAACCAACAAAAAAAAAAAAAAACATCTGGAAATAAAAGTCAAGGAAGCGCATTTACAGTTGGAGCCAGTGCTTGCTAATAAGCCGGCTTATACATTTGCGCGCGGAAATTGGTTGGCTGAAGGATATGTACACCTCCAAAAAATGCCTTGAATTTTTTTTTTTTTTCAGACGAAAGTATATGATACTCTTTACTGTAATGTAGGAGGCACTTTTTTTTTTGGGGGAGGGGTGGTGTTCCGGACCCCACAGGAAGAGTAGAGACATTATTTAGTTACTCCGGTATCGAAAGGAGGGCGGGATATATCTGTGATGGTGTGGGGGCTGCTGTTTGGATGGATGGCCGGGACCGATCTTCACATTATCAACGAGTTTGGAGACAAGAAAAATAAACAACTCAATGACAGCTGAAGTATGCATGGAAACACTTGAGGAACATCTTTTACTAATTTTATAAACCTGGGGATATGTTTTAGCAAGATAATGCTCCAATTCATAAGGCAAAAGCTACACGAGACAATTTTTTTTTTTTTTTTTTTTGAAAATCACGGAATTTGGGTCATTGATTGGCCCGGCATCTTCACCCAATTTTAAAACCCCATTGAATATGTCTGGAGGGGGAGATGCTTAAAAGAAACCCGATAAAAAAAAAAAAAAAAGCATCCAGATATGAAAAAGTTTGAAGATATACAATGACAAAAGTCGGGCTCGATGGCTCCGAGAGGCATGAGGATGAGATTGATCAGAATAAATTTCGAGTCGTCATTTTTAGTTTACGTAAAAGGCTCACCGCAGTCGCACAAGCAAGATGAATGTACACTAAATATTGATAATACAATGACTTGGCTTTAAAAAAAAATTAAAAATGTTTTTTATTTTATTTGGATGTCCTAATGTTATGATTGTTGTGAAAATTGAAGGGTGCCATCATTGAAATGCTCGAATTTTATTTTATTTTTTGGGTTTGGTCAAGTTCTAAATAGTTACAGGGCATATTGTGTATGTAATAAATTTTTTTTTAAATAACATTTGTGAGTTTGGATTTAATTCTTATTTAAATTTGTGTGTGTATAGTAATCTCTCGCTTTTCCGGATACACATTAAAAACACAATTTTTTTTCGGGCCGGAAAGTACACTATCTACGGAATTTACTTTTTTTTTTAAAAAAACAAAACTACACATACGTATATAATTACATATACTAATTATTCAGTGTAGAAAATTTGACAGTGTTGAGAAATAATGTGCGTGGTGGGTGTTGTTGATTGCGCAATTTTCCATATTTTTTTTCATTGAATCTTATCCGAGGACCCAAAAATTAAAAAAAAAACAAAAAACAAGCCAACCACACATCTAAACGCATAGTATTAATGCAGAAACCAAAACACATAATGCGTAGAATGAATACAGATGAGTCTATATAAATGGTTTAATAATAATGTTTGGCTGTTTGGAGTACAGTTTTGATGATTTGAAAAAAATAAAAAGGCACTTTATTTAATTAATTTAGGTTAATGTAAATTAATGTATATTTATTTAATTGTTGTTACAAAGCATGCTTGTTTTGTGAATACGTTTTAAAAAATTGTGCCTGACTGACTGAGATTAAGACATTAAGATTAGTTTTTTTATTGTTTTCACTTTTATTTCCATGTTTATTTTCATTAATATTAAAAAAAGATAATTATTCTATAATTTTTCATTTATTAAAACACTTTTTCATTGCTTTAAAATTTTATTTGTTACTTTTCGTTCCGATATTCACAGAATCAAAAAAAAAAAAAAAAAAAACCCAACCGGATCTTGTCTCCGTTATTTCAAAAAAGTATAAACTCTCTCTCTTATAATTTAAAATATATTTCCTTTAATTGCTCTCTTTCATCTTTCAAATATTTTAGTATCATCACCATTATCTAAATCTTCGACCATGTCAAAAACCCTTTACGAAGCCCTTGCCGTCCACAAGGACTCCCCCAAACACGCCGTCATCATCCCCGGTGGCGGTCCCCAACTGTCCTATCCTCAGTACTTTGCCGCCATCAACCGTCTCCAGCTCGATCTTGCCCAGCTAGGCTTACCCCAGCATTCCGCCATCTCCATCGCCATTCCCAACACCATTGAATTCGCCGTCGCCTTTCTTGCAGTCGCCAACTCCTCCTTCATTGCTGCACCTCTCAACTCAAACTACAAAAAGTCTGAATTCGCCTTTTACATTGACGATCTCAAGTCCGCCCTATTGCTCGTCCCCAAAGGCTCTGTTGAGAAAAACTCCCCGGCCGTCCAGGCGGCCCGCGACTTTAACGCCGCCATTGCCGAAGTCTACTGGGACAACTCCATCAACGGCCTCGCCTTTGAGCTCAAAGATGTCGGCTCGCTCAAGAAGCCTGCTACCCAGCAAGGCCTACCCTTGCCTCCCAAGCCTGAGACCGTCGCGCTCGTGCTGCACACGTCCGGCACAACCGGCCGCCCCAAGGCCGTCCCCCTCACCCACAAAAACATGGCCACTACCATTAAAAACATTATAAACACCTACAAGCTGACGCCTGCCGACACCTCCTATCTCGTCATGCCCCTCTTCCATGTGCACGGCCTGCTGTGCGGTTTCCTCGGCCCGCTCGGCTCGGGCGGCTCCGTCATTGTGCCTGAAAGGTTCTCCGCCAAGCACTTTTGGCCTGATTTCATCACCCACAAAGCCAACTGGTACACGGCTGTCCCCACCATCCACCAGATCCTGCTTAAATCGGCCCTGCCAAGCCCGGTGCCCCAGATTAGATTCATCAGATCGTGTTCGTCGTCGCTCGCGCCCGCTACATTCCACGCGCTCGAGGACGCGCTCAAGGCGCCCGTGCTCGAAGCCTACGCCATGACCGAGGCCTGCCACCAAATGACCTCTAACAACCTGCCGCCGCTCAAAAGAAAGCCCGGCACCGTCGGCGTCGGCCAGGGCGTAGAGGTTGTCATCCTTGATCAGGAGGGTAACCACCTTGCCCAGGGCCAGGATGGCGAGATTTCAATCAAGGGTCCTAACGTCACGCCCGGCTACATCAACAACCCCAAGGCCAATGCCGAGTCCTTTACCAAGGACGGGTTTTTCCGCACCGGCGACCAGGGTAAACTTGACGAGGATGGCTTTGTTGTCATCACCGGCCGCATCAAGGAGCTGATTAACCGTGGTGGCGAAAAGATCTCTCCCATTGAGCTTGATGGCGTCATGCTGGCGCACCCCGCCGTCGCCGAGGCCGTGGCCTTTGCCGCTCCTGACGAGCTGTACGGCCAAGTCGTGAACGCGGCCATTGTTCTCAAGCCTGGCCACGACGACGATCACGCGGCAGCCGAGGCTGATATCAAGGCGTTCCTGAACACCAAGCTGGCTAAATTCAAGGTGCCCACTAGAATCTTTTTTACTAAAATCATGCCCAAGACTGCGACCGGCAAGATCCAGCGTAGAATCATTGCTGCCACCTTTTTGGGCGATGCGAAGCCTGTCAAAGCCAAACTGTAAAACTGTCAAAAAAACAAACAAACAAACAAACAAACTGTTAACATACATATACTATACGTACACTTTATATCTATGAGTTAAAATTACAATAAAACAATTCTAAAATAATAAACAAAGTGTAAAAAAACTTGTTTAGTTTGAAAAACCAGAGAGGCCTCTTTTATGATCTTGTAAAGCTACCATTTTGGGCCAAACCTGCCACAGTTGCGATTTGAACTGCCAACCATTTCAATTTTTTTATTTATTTTTTATATTTTTTATTATGTCCCTTTTCTCTCTCCTTTCTCAGTTTTTTTTTTTCCCTTTTTTTTCTTACTCCGTTTTTCATTTTTTAAATGTTTATTTTTATCAACCTTTTTTTTTGATTTTATTTAATTATTTTTTATTTTAATTTTTATTTTTTTTTGGATTTTCTTTTTACCCCTATCTTTGAAAACAACACTCTTCACCAACCCACAACAACAAAAAAAATGTCTCGACAACAGTCTTTTGCCACGTCCTTTTGGACGCCGGACTACATTTCTGGCGTCAACGTACTGTTCGATAAACTTGAACAGGGCGTATCCGAAAACGCCCAAGTGCTCACCTTCCTATCAAACCGGATCTCCGTAGAGTCTGCGTACGCTGCAAACCTCGAGACCACGGCTCGCGACGTCCAGACCGGCAGCGCTGCCACCGCCGGCTTCAATCGCGACGAAGGTGCGTCCCTAAAGCAGGCCTTTACTTCGATCCTGGACGAGTCGCGCATCCAGGGCCAGGAGCACTCGCGCATCGCTGCGCACCTTGAACGCCTCGTCAGGGGCCCCTTTGCCCAGTATTCCGGCGAGCACCGCCAGCGAATAGCCGACGCCAAAGCCAGCCTTCTTGGCCAGATTCGAAACTACCACAAGGCCACGCTGCAGGTGGGAAAGGCTCAACAGGCCTATTTTACTAAAGCGCGGCAGCTGGAGGACTTTTCTGATTCAAGCGTGCCTAAAATTGTCACGTCGCCCATCTCTAGTTCACCAACAAGGCATCAGCAGCAGCAGCAGCAGCAGCGCACCCACCAGCTTCCGCCTCAGACCCCGCCTTCAAATACCAACAACCAGCCACTCGGCACGCCCATTGTTCGAGCCGACATTCGCATTGGCTCGTTGGTCTACTCCCACGACAAGTTCTGCCTGCTGCTGAAATCAATGACCTCCACCATCCCCCAGGAGACCTTGCGTATCACGCTGCTTGGATCTTACGAGCACGTCATTGCTGGTGAGCAACTCGTTTCCTACGTTCGCAAGTACGTCAATTTGAAGAGCCTGGGAGACGCCGAGCGTTTTGGCCAGTGGCTGGTCGATCACAGCTTTTTGCGGCTGGTCGGCGCCGTCGGAAGCAGGTTTTCCGGATCCACAAACTCAAAGTACCAGTGGCAGCCGGCGGCGTTTGCACCAGAGGCCGCGCTGAGCTCTGGCTCGCGCTCAGGCACACCCACATCAGTGCAAAACACCCCAGACTCGGTTTCGACGACCCCTAACGGCAGCTCCCGAGCAGCAGCAGCAGCAGCAAATGGTGGTTTGACATCGCCCAAGGCTGCGCCGCTACGTGGCCATAAAAAGACGTTTTCCCTGGTTAGTGGGTACTTTTCTGGCTTCATTGGCGAATCCGACGATAGTATTCGCGAGTCGCAAATGAGCAAGCTGCAGCGCGAGATCACAGAGGCCGACCAAAAGTATCAGGAACTTGTTCTGGCCCTAGATGTACAGAGGTGCCAGCTGGAGCAGAATATCTACGAGAAGCTGGGCTACATGCAGCAATGCGAACGCGACCGTCTTGCAGCCGTCAAGACTGTATTAAAAGATTTTTCAACCGCCGTGACCAAATCTTTTGCCGTGCTGGCGCGCACCACGGAGCGCATGAATCTACACGAAGAGGTTATTGACACACAAAAGGACTTTTCCTACCTTGTGGATCGCTACAAGACGGGCGAGTATGCGCCACAGCCGGTGACCTACAACAACTTTTTCAAGCGCGGCGAAAAAATTCAAACGTTTGGCGTGGACCTCGAAAACAGTGCGTTTTTGGTGCCACAGACCCTAGACTTTTTGACTTTGCCGCGCACCCTGAACCCGAACGCCGAAACTGCGTCCCCGGAAGAGGCCGATGAGAAGAAGTTAGACGACGATGACAGGTCAGAAGATAATGATGATACACAAAGTACCAAGTCCGACAAGACCGCCGAGTTCCCCAGCGTCATAAACAAGCCGGCCAGGCTTATGACGACCGAGACTGGCAGTGTCTTGCCCAACCGTACTAAATTCCGCAAACTTTCTAAAGAGTCGTGTCAGCTGCTGCTTGATCTGTGGACTTCGCCTTCCGCTACTATGATTGAGATCCAGAGCCTACGCAACCTGCTCAACACTGGTGCCAAGTTAACTAGCTTTAACGAAATCGTGTCGGCTGTGCCGCTCCCAGTGGTGATTTCCATGGTCAAAGACTTTTTGCTGGAACTGCCGGACTCCATTGTGACATCGACTGTCTACGATAGTGTCAAGAATACGTACGCGCCATCTTCGAAACATACCCCTGAAGAGCAGATTGACCGGATTGTCAACTTGCTAAGTCACCTGGCGCGCATTAACATTGAGACACTGCAGTTGCTGGTCACGCATTTTGCCGAGATTGCGAGCCTGCCAGAAGACCACGACCCAGCCGCCGACGAGCCTGTGCCCGAGGCCGTCGACCTGCTATCGCAGCACCTTGCGCGCTACATCCTGCGCCCCCGCATCAACACGGCCGTCACGCTCGCAGACAAGCACCCCCAGCGGTTCCTGCGCGAGGTGTTGCTGCATCGTTTTGAGATTTTCGGCCGCGTGATACAGCGCCTTGAGGACGCGCGCTCGCGCTCGCGATCTACGTCCAACGCCGACAACGCTGCCACGATGCGTCGCCAGAACATTATAGAGGCGCGCCAGCGTGAGCTGATTGCATCCCCGCCGTCGTCGTCGTCATCATCGTCGTCACCGACCCTTTCGCCGCCCCAAAACGCGCTGCGCCCGCTGGCGCTTTCGTCGTCCAACGATCTACTTTCTGTCACCGGTGTGAGCGCTGCAGGCGGCGCGGGCGGCGGCGGCGCTAGCAGCGGAGGGCTGGTCCCGCCGGGTGCAAGTGGCCTAAAGCACAAACGTTCCTTTTCTGGTGCCAACCGCCCGCCTTTGTCAATGTTCTTGGGTGCTGCCGGCGAGGTCAAGCGCACTGAGTAAAAACAACAACATTCAATTATATAAATAAACATCATCAAAAAAAAATTTATAGAGGCGCCGTCAATGCTATAATAATATTTTCATACACACACAATAAATATAAACATGCTTGGGAAGAGCGAGTCAGAAAAAAAAAATTCAAAAACCAAAAAGAGAGCGAGAGAGAAAGGGATAGAGAAAGAATTGTTAGTAGGAAGGGAGTCAATAAAAAGGCTCAGCCGTTTGGTGCCCCTGCAGGTGAGCTGGGAACGGGTACGTCTTGGCCAAGAGCTTCTCTTTTTTTTTTTTTTTTTTTTTTTTTCATGTCAGGGGTACAGGATG
>JAKVQX010000608.1:0-13603 GCA_030463015.1 Geotrichum citri-aurantii
GGGGTCTTTTGGATTTCCTTAATTTGCTGGTTTGTTCAGGGTCTTTGAAAAATTTTTTTTAATATACGAATTTTTTTTTTTCAAAAATTTCTATTTATTGTATTTAATTTTTTTTTTTTTTTTTTTTTTCAGAGAGATCACAAGTATAAGTGCATGCATGCGTAAACAACATCAACAACTTTCAATCTTCAAAAAAAACTTGAACGAAAGTTAAAATAGCAAACAAACAAACAAACAGATTAACATGATTTTTTTTGGAGTTGGGTTCTTGTTAATTGGTTTTCAAATACCAAGTACCAAGCTTTAATAGGTTTTTGTTGTTGTTGTAAATTATTTTTTGCATGTTGATATTGGTTACACATTTACAAGATTAAATAAAACAACTATTCCTGGTTGCCATGTTTACAAATTTTTTTTTAAAATGGATTGATGTAGTTGTCATTTTTTTTGGACGTGGTTTTTGCATTCAAGATTTTATATTGATCACTCTAAAAAATATTACAAGTACAAAAATCTTTTTTCAACAACTGAAATTTTTTTAAAAAATCTAAAAACATCTTAACAAAAGAAAAAAGCCTGAAAAAATCTATCTTTTTTTTTGATTCATTCAATCTACAAAGATAGATAGAAAATCAGTTTATTGTCCTTACATCAAAAACGTTACACATACAAAAAACATAATAACAAAAGATTTACAAAGAAGACAATAATTCAAAAACATTTGTCCCTAAGAGACTCTCAAAGTAGCGCTCTCAACGCGCACAAGTAGTATCAGCATTCGATGGCGCCGGATTCCCCATGAATTGCTCCATGTGTCAAGGGAAACCAGCATTTTTACTTTTTTTTTTTTTTTTATCTATTCAATCTACAAAGATAGAGAAGTTAATTATCTTTCAAAATTTACAATTTTTTTCTTTCTTTATCTTTCAAGGGGGGTAACGAAAGGATGTGAGCTTTTTACAAGTGTCTCTCTGCTGCTTTAGTTGCCGAAAAAAAAAAAAAAAAGATAAAATTAATTCCTGAAAGCACTGCCAATCGTCTTTACAAAAAAAAAAAAAAGTGATCTGTCAAAATTGAGCACACATCATCTAAAACATAAAATTGGTTTGAACTTTTTTTTTTTTCTGGAATTTTGAGTTATCGTGAGATCCAAGAAATTCGACGTTATGTAACCACCCCTCCCTTCTTTAAAATTTATTTTCAACGAACTCACCGCCCTATCAATACTAAAGCGCATTGATAGTTGCAAAACTTTTTTTTTTGATCCAACAAGTTCTCAACAAAAGTCGGTTAAAATCAAGTTCATGATCTGATAGATCATCTTTGAAAAACAAACAAAAAAAATAAATTTAGATTTATTAATAACAATAACAAACAAACGGAGAATGTGGGCCAAAACTTATAAACAATTTTTTTTTGACTGGACTATCTAATCAGATAAATAGTAATCATTGTTAGAATTTGGAGTCTACGACCACCGAACACACTTTCTAAAATCAAGGAAGTGTGTGAGCTGTGTGAAGTTTGTAGAAGATATAAAAGATAGAAGTTTAACTAATAAAATAAAACTAAAAAATTGAGAGGAAGTAAAGAGGGTTTTTATAGACACTGGTAAATCACCCTGAAATGAAAGAGTTACAGAAAACAAACAGATTATCGTAACAATGGTAATCTGTAAATAAGCTTTGACAATCAGAACAAGACACCATAGTCTGTGAATTGTCAATAAGTACTTTTCAACAATCACTTTTTGTGATCAGGATTTTGACGATGATACAGCCCCAATAAATTCCAGTTTGTAATAACAACAAAAAAAAACAAATGGGTGTCAGAGGTGCATTTTTTGGAGTTAGTATTGTAGCGACCAATCTCTTTTCTACAACAAGGGACCTACGATAAATTTATCGATTATGCTTGAAAGCTTTTGAAAACTATTTCTTGCCTTTTATTCAAATCTTTTTGAGAAGATTGAGCAAAAAAATAGGTCGAACCGTTAATTTTAAGCAGGATGGGGTCAGGTTTTTCCTGGCACAAAGATGTGAATAAAGTGATCTTTTGGATCACAATTATTAAGACTTTGTTTTGGCGAGCTCAACTGCTTGATCTCAATCCCAAAAAAAAAAAACCAAAAAAATCTGAGGCATCATGAAAAACAAGGTGACAAAAATTTGTAAATTTTTAATCTCAAAATGGCTATTATCTTTCTTAGGTATTTGGTTGGATTTAAAGCAGGAATATTTAAAAACAAGTTGAAAAATTTTTTGCCGAGGCAAGTCAATATTGAGAGAAAAGCTCAAGGTCGAAACAAGCCTTATTGATTTACAAATCTGTGAATCATAACTTAAGACTTCAAGCTAAAATAGTAAACATTTTTAAGCTATTTCTGTTGATAATTCATTTATGTTTTCTTTTGATTTTTATTTATTATTCGCAAATCACGGTTTTTTTTAATGAACTGTTTTGAAAATTGTGCCAAGTATTTCTTGCCATCCAAAAGTTTCCTTTTTTTTTTTTTTCAGTTCATCGTCAAAAAAAAGCTAGGTCCCTTGGAGAATTAAACCCAGTAAAACAAACCCTTATGACACATTTTATCCTCAGTGAAAAGAAGTCATTGGCCCTTAAAATTTTGGAAAAAAAACCATGATAGTAGTCCCATCATGGCTAGTTTGAACATCCCCCTTAACTGGTCTATCTGATTTTAAAAAATTGTTGTGTGAAACCCCCCCCTCTCTCTCTCCCCATCGTGAAGTTGCTTTTAATTCATTTATATCAGTTGGATCGTGACAGTCTAATGTAAGTCAAGGTTTTTTTTTTTTTTTAATTTTTTTCAATGAACAAACATGTCAACTCCGATATGTAAATAAAAAACAAACTTGGATGCCTGTAACGGAAGCAGGTCCGACGAGCCCTGCTGCCTAATACTTAGTTTCTTTTGCTCGTTTATACCGTATGTTAGATTATTTCTTTTGAATCTAACGAGATTCCCTGAATTAAATCCAACGAGATTCCCTAAATCAAATCCAACGAGATTCCCTGAATTGAATTCTACAATATTTCTTGTAGTATATCTCATGAGGTTCCTAGATTGAATCCAGTGAAATTTCTTGTATTGATCGCGATTCATTTTTTCAGTTAAAACGACCCTCGTTACTGATGCCACCATTGCACACACTGGCCACGTTGATTTGTCAAAGCACCCAAGTAATCAAATAAAGCAAAATCTGACTAAAAACACGCAAATTTGTTCATTGTTCATCTATCATGTATTTCTATGACAACACAGGCTCTAAGTCCGGCTTGCCCGCATCTGCTCGTCTCGCCGCCTTTGCCGTTTTAGCCACTCAGGAAGATACTCCTCTTGTGGTAAGACGATTGTAACCCGGTTGCTGTTATCCTGCGTCAGCGGTCGCCCAGCAGCCAAATCGTTTCCTTCGTCGCCATCATCGTCTTTCTTCTCTTCCGGCGGCGCAGATACCAATACCTCTGCACCCGGTACCCCGTCATCCTTGAGGCTCTTCTTATTTGCCACAAAGCGGACTTGCAGCAGCTCGAGCGAGAGCTCCACGAGATAGTGCGGCTTCTCGCCTGAGAACGCGCGGTATTCCGAAAGCACCGATGCAAACGACCAATTCTGCGCACGCCGCAGCGCGCCCAAAAACGCCTGTGTCGAGTCCCATACAAGCACAGGATAGTTGCGCTCGTCGAGAACGAACGCAAATGTATCTGTCAGCAGGTCTTTGGAGAAAAAAAGCTGAGACGAAGACGGGTGTTGCCACGGCCGTAGGCCCAAATGGTGCAGTGCAATAGACCGGTCCATGCAGTACCGCGAAATCGTCTTAGGAGGCCGATCCGGGTTCATCACAATTATAGATTTGAGCCCAAGCGTGTCAAGAAATGCGAAATGAAGTGGTGTGAGCGAGGAGCATCTGTCTGGCGAGAGGAGCAACGGGCGTTAGCGCAAAGCTGTTTAACGAAAAAAAGAAAACAAAATCAAATGCACTTACAGATACCGTCTTCGACGGTTCCGTAGCCTTCTGGTGGTGTCAACATGACTGCAATATATAACTTGTTATTGACGGTGATTGATTGAAGAGAATCACAGACCCGGAGAATCGTGGGTTTTGAGATTTTACAGTGGGCGTGAACAAAAAAAAAAAAAAAACGCTTGAAAACCTTTTACCCAAAAATTTTCTGAACAAAAGCCCCGACACACACACATCCTAAAAGCGCCCGCTAAACTATCTTGATTAAGGATGATGTTCAGGCCCGCGTTACCGCCTCGAATATGCGGCCACCGCAGCAATAGCATTTCACGGCGGAACAATTCATTCTTTGCCCTGTCCAACAAATGGCTGAATTTGTACCGGCAACAACAGACACCACACCAAGAAGCAGCGCCAGCACGGAGCAGGATTATGGTGTCTACGATCGACTATTACGCTGATCCAGCACGTCGCACGCAGACCATGGCACCCGGCAGCATTGATCGCACGTTATTCAAATCCCTGTTGCTTGCACCTTCGGCGCTCACTAATGCCGCCAGCGGCAGCAGCAGCAGCACAAGCGCGGACGAAGCCCCCAGCGTCGGCGATCTGCTTGAGTTCTGGGATTCGCAGACACAGAGCATATCGCTTGGAATTGTTGTTGAAGTCGACCCCGAGTACGAAATATTGCAGGCGTGGACGCTCGACGGCACGCGCGTGCGTGTCAGGCCAGACCAAATCACGCTGCACTTGCCGCGCGTCATGGCACCGGCGCCATTGGCAGGGAAAACAAAACACAGTCCGACCACTGTGGAAACCCACACACTGGCGCTTCTGCGGCTGATTGTTGGCACGAGCTACGAGCTGATGCGCAACAAGCTCGCCGACGCGCTGCTAGCTGTGCATTCCCAGACGCCGGCTGCCACGCCGCAGCCAGTTGCCAGCATCGCGGCCCGGGCGCTCGCCATTGCGCGCGTGCGCAACTGGACCGGGAGCCCACTAACCCAGGTTGCTGCGCTGCTGGGAACGCACATATGGCTGGCAAACAACCCAATCTATTACTGGAGCTTTAGCAACGCGGGCGGCCACCACCATAGCCATCACCACAATGCCGCCGCCGGCAGCAATGCTGTGAGCACGAACAGCCGCAAAAAGACGTACTGGGTCCCTTATGAGAGCACTTTGGCCGAGGAGTCGCAGTACATTGTTGCGGAACTTGGAACGCATGACGTTGCGGCTTTCGGCGAGTACCTGCATGCGCGCCGCACTGCGAGTCAGCGATGCTCCGTTGACACAGACGACGAGGAGTATTTCGACTCGCTAGTTGCATTTTTGAAACGCTTCATTGCATATCCCCATGAGCAGTACTCTGAGCTTGTGGCGACCGTCCTCTCGCATGCGTATCCTTCTGCCCCGGAGATCAAGGCCGATCCGGAGCATGTCCATAAGTTGCTTTTAGAGTGTGGGCTCACTGATACTGAAAATCCGCTGATTGACTCTGGCCTTGTATTTTCCTACAACAAGGAGCTTGGCAAAGTCACTGACAAGTTTAGGGTGTCTGAGCGCAGCGTTGTCAACCTTGATCTGGTTCCCCACTCTGCGGTCGAAGCGACACACGAAGAGTTTGACAAGAAAAACCTTGCAACATATATACTAACCTCTTCATCGTCGTCAGGACTGCCCTGCATTGGACTGTCTCTTGACAAGAGCGACATGAAGCTCTGGGAGCTACACATTCACGTGCCAAATGCGAGCGCAGTGTACGAGCCGAACTCGCGGTTACTCAAGCTTGCACTGCTGCGTTTGCGTACGGCCCATTTACCTGAGGGCGACCGCACACTTTTCCCGCAGCCGGACACGCTGCATCGTGTAGCAAACTTTTTTGGCGCAGACGAGGTCATGAACAAGAAGCTAGGGACCAAGTGTATAACCTTCAGCGTTAAGTTCAACCCTTGGAAACTGGCGGGTTGGGGTGTGCGGGACGTCAATGTCTCGTTGAATATTGTGCGGCGCGCAACAGTTTTGTCAATCGAGGAGCTCGAGCCGCACCTGGGCTGGAGCCGGTACAATGGCTCGGTTGCTTGGCAAATCGATGATGACCCCAACAGCATGCTGCAGAAGTACCTGGAGCCTGTGAACTCGATTGAGCTCGGCGGTGATTTGACTTCCGAGCAAGTCGATTCGTTGCACAATTTGGAAGACGATTTCAATATTAGCAGCCAAGAAACTGCCATGGGTATTCCTAACGAGCACTCGTTCTCGGCTGCCAATTCTGACGAAACAATGAGCGGCCATGAGCGTGCACTTAAACGGCGACTTTCTGTCTTTTCAGATAGTATGATGCGCAGCGATCGCAACAATATGGCGGCAATCCAGGAGATTCTGCTCAGCAACTTCTGGAAGCGGCTCGATGCGGGTGCGCTATATGTGGAAGATACTGAGTGTGACTACCGCCTGCCTGCTGATGTGAAGGCCAACCCAAGCACCGGTCGCGTTGAGCTCGGTCAGCACGTGCCCATCGTCACGCGGCTTGTCACCGAGGCTGAGATCATGGCCGGTGAAATCTGCGCGCTGTTCGGCGCCAGAAACGACTTACCCCTATTTTACTCTAAGCAAATCCTGACGCCAGCAGGCGGCATAAGCAACGAGATGACAGAATACATTCGCGGTAACCGGAGTCTTGACGGCACGCTGAACGGTGTGGGAGCGTACATGGCAGACCTGGTTTTGACGGACCCGTCCGAGACTGTAACAGAGCCGCGGCATCCGCACTTTGGACTGGGGGTTGAGGCCGGCTATGTCAGCGTCGCCCGGCCTTTGGATGACGTGCGACAACTAATTTCGCAGTACCAGCTGACGGCGTTTTTGACTACGGCCAATCATGCGCACACCCCGGTCTCGCCGGCTAAAAAGTGGCCTCTTTTGAGCGCTGCTCAGCTACAGGATTTCTACGTGCAGAACCGCGTGGACGAGCGCCAGGAGCTGCTTGAGTACATTGAGAAGTCATCGGCCCGGTACTGGACGCTGCGTTGGCTTCAGGGAGAACTGGAACGCAGCTCAGGTTACTTTGTATTTAAATGTGTTGTGCTGAGTCCCGCGGCACAGTACCCGGACCTGGCTAAAAGCTACTGTCTGGAACTGAATATGGAGGTGGACATCATGCTGACACGGAGGACGCCCAAAGTTAGCATGGGTGATCGACTAATGTGCACGGGTATTCTTCGACTCGTGCCTACGACGGGCGAGCTTGTGCTCGGCATCTAAAAGAAACTCTCTAGCATTTTCGTGTAAATAGTAAATTATTATTCAAAAAAATTAAAACAACAACGACAAAAAACAAAAACCCGGTATAAATAGTAATGACATATGAATGATTTAGTTTTTTTTTTTTTCTTTCCTGGCTGTGGCCATAATTTGATATTAATGTAAATGGTAATGAATTTTTTTTTGGTTTCGCGTTCCGCAATACTGACATGGAGAACTTAGACAAGCAGATCTGCCTTTTTCTTTTTCTTGGGCTTTGAAACCGTCTTGCGGTACTCCCTCCAGTTGCCGACGCGAGTATCGCGCGAATCCTCCCATGCACGATCCGCTTCGCGCTTTTTTCTCTTTTCCTCGACCTGCTCCTCCAGCTTACGTTTTTGGCGGCCCTCCTCCTCCATGCGAGACTTCTCGATGCGGCGCTTTCGTAGCTCAGTTTCGACCAGCACCTCACGCGTCTTCTCGCGCCAGTCGCGCAGAAACGCAGCACTCTTGAGACGCTCGTCGCTCAGCGCCCACTTGCGCTCGCGGATCAGCAGGCGCCGCGCGTCAGTGAATGCCTGGTCCAGGTATTCGCGGCGCTTGTCGTCGAGCAGCGCGTCCTGGGCCTTTTTGAGCCGGTCAAAGGCGTCGGGCGCTTGTGTGTTGGGGGTGCGGTCCGGGTGGATCAGTAACGATTTCTTGCGGTACTGTGCCTTAATGTCGGACGTTGTGCAGCCAGGCTGCAGCCCGAGTACAGAATAAGCGTCCGGCAAGAACTCGCTTAAAATGCGGGCAATCTCTTCGTCCTGCGCGTGCTTATTGGACTCCTTTTTGAGGATTGAGTCTACGTCAGACATTTGTGTTTATGTGTTTTAAAGATATACTAGATAGACAAGTGCTAGAGGATTGGCAAAAGATATGGTGTTGCCAGAGCCCATGGCGGGGTGAAAACCAATTGATTTTTATTTTTATTTTATTTTTTTTTGATTTTGTCATGGAGCTGCTGGGAGTTTAAACATTAAAGCTCAAGTGATAAGTTTTTTTTTACTGAGAAAACATGAAAAAAAATAAAAAAAAAAGTGGGTGCACATGTCCTATATGCTCAACATTGGACAACCAGTGCCAGAGAACCAACGCATTAGCAATGTCCACTACGTCACTACCGCCCACCGAGACGTAAGTTTTTCAATTTTTTTCTTCTTATAAATGCTTTACGTACTACCTATCTAATTGCGCTCTAACACGTTTGTTCTAGGATTTACGTCCGAAACCTGAATGAAAAGATCAAGATCCCCGAGCTCAAGGCCAAGCTGCGCGAAGAGTTCAGCCCCTTTGGCGAGGTTCTTGACGTGATTGCGCACAAGAACCTACGGATGCGGGGGCAGGCGTTTATTGTGTTTTCGTCTGTGGCGGAGGCCACGAAGGCGCAGGCCGCCCTGGGCACCGGCGCGCGCGAGATGTTTGGAAAGCGCGTTGAGGTGCAATTTGCAAAGAGCAAGAGCGACGCGACCATCGCCCAGGCTGGGAACGAGCAGGCGCTTGAGAAGCACAAGCGGCGGCGATTGGCGGAGAAGGAGTTACGGCAGGTAGAGAGCAGCAAGCGACAGCGCACTGACGCTGCGGGCCACAGCCTGCCCCGGGCGCACCTCTCAGGGTCTGTGCCCACCGGCCCCGCGGGCGGCGCGGGCATTGGCGGTGCGCAGCAGCAGCAGCATCACCACCACAAGAAGGCCGCCAAGAAGGACCAATTGGATTTCCTGCCACCCAACAAGGTGCTGTTCCTGCAAGAGCTGCCGGCGGGCGTTACGCAAAGCGCTGTCGAGGCGATTTTCAAGAAGTTTTCTGGATTTGTGGAGGTTCGGTTGATGGCGGTCCGGCGGCTCGGATTTGTCGAGTTCGAGCGCGACGAGGACGCTATCGCTGCGAAAGAAGCTACAAGTGGACTGGTCCTCGATGGCAGTGCGGTCCGTATAACATACGCCAAAAAGTAAAGTCTAATATTATTTATACATATTTATATACAGAATCAACAAAAAAAAAAAGTTTCAATCGGCAATAACCTATACACAGTCCAGGAGAAAAAAAAAAGAACATTGGACTAAAAAAACAAAAGGATACAAACCAACGAAAAACAGATCAATAATAATGAAGAAGATGGGTCATGAGGGATTTTTTTAAATTATTTTTTAATTGAAGCCACCGAAGACAACGTGCTTAATAGCCGTGAGCATCGGTACCTTGGGTCTACCGGGTGTCAGCTCGTTAATCAGACGTTCGTAGTAGATAGGATTAGTGTTGGGCTTGGTCAGCTTCTCCGACACAGTGAATTTGTTGCGGTTGACGTTGTTCACAAGAGTTTCAAGAGCTTTGGCCTGGAGCTGGAGATGATGGGCATTGAGGCGCGCCTGGGGTCCAGAGAGCAGGTCTTCATAGCGCTTGGTCTGGATATCCTTAAAAGACGCGTAACGCTTAAGGGAGTCAGGCGTCCACTTTTCAAGGGTCTGGACAATGAGCTTGAGCGAGGCAGTAGAAGGTGTGGAAGACATGGGTGCTTGTATGTGACGATGAGATGGGTATTAAGATGGCGATGGTTGGTGGAATCAGGACGAGAGTTTGATGCAAAAATTTTATTTTTCAGTTCAATCCCAAAAAAACATAAGTATTAAATAATAAGTTGTAAATTGTAATTTTCAAAAAAAGTGGTTTATATCTTAAGTATTGTTTTACATCAAATTCATCAGATAAACACTGTTTTCGTTCCTTTAATCAAAAATTTTTTGCTAATTTTTTTTTTCAATTTCATAACCCGACGACCTGGCCAAAAGTCTTGAGCCACATTACGTATTTTTCACCGTCGTCGCCATTGTTGCCGCCACCGGAATTAGAAAACCCCATAATATCCTTCCAAGCCTCAGTTCTGCACGGGTGCAGGAAAAAGCCTGGCAGTCCTGTAGCCGGGTTGGTGCCCTGAGAAACGCCACCGCGGACTTGATCAAGGTAAGTTTGTGGTACTAGAAGATCAATCACCTTATCAACATTGGTAATTACCTCAAAATTGCCGGTGTTTGGGTTGCGATCGTATAATGTGAAGTATATTACCGGAACGACGACCGAGTTTTTTTCTTTTTCTTCTTCTGCTAAAACTACTGCTGGATCAGACGTGGTTTTTGCTGAAATTGGTGTTACAGGCCACGCAAGAATGTTGTAAATGACGCGGATAGACCCAAATTCCCGATGGACCTGGACGTAGCGGCTGGGGGGAAGCACATGAGGGAAATGATCTATTGCTTCAAGAGAAACTGAAATGTAGGAGGGGTTTGTAGAGGCATTGAGATGGTTATAAACGGAATTGAGAAAGACCTGGGTCATGAGTGTTGGTCGTTATAGTTCTATACCGCAGTCTCTTGAATGGCGTTTGTATGTGCGTGTGTGCCTACATCAAAATTATTTTTTTTCCTTTAAAACAAAAATAATTACAAAGAAAAAAGAACTTAACACTTAAACAAAATCAAAAATAGACGTATTTTTTTGTGTGCATCATGAAAATTTAAATGCTGTAAAAAGTTGTATATACTTTTTTGTTTTTTTAAAAAGTGATTTAAGCAGTTTTTACACGATCCTGTTTTAGGAAACATCCGAGTCGGCGAACTAGCCAAGCAACCCCACTACATTTGGCCAATGGTCAACCGTCTATTGCTAATCTCGGCAACTGATGTTCTTGTGATTCTTGTCAGGCCTTTGCAAAAGAAATAGAAACAAACAACAAAACCAATTGAAAATGTATATGCAATGTTGGCAAAGTACAAAATTACTATTGGGTAATTTTTTTAAAAAATTTATAGAATCATGTTTGGCATTGTTGAAGCTTCAGCAGACAATTATGTTATTCTTCTTTGCTTCTGACTGGTCCATCCCGCATTTTTCTCTTGTTTTAAAAAAAAAATTTGGAGTTACAATGTTCCTTGCAAAAACTCTTTTTATCACTAAAATAAACACCAACACTCACTCTCGCACAACTCAATAACTCCTTCTTATAACCATTTTCGTACTCTTTTTCCCTACTTTATTCTTTTTTTTTTTCGGGGTCTTTTTTTTTCTATTGCTGAAATTGCAATTTAAACAAAACAAATATAAACCCTTTTTTATCTTTAATATAATTTTTCAAATTTTTTGTTTATTTTAAATATATTTCTCTTCTTTCCCTCTTCTTTTCCATTCTTCCATCTAAACCAGCTAACCAATTAAAACTCTACACATACATAAATCATGTTTCCCGTCAGACTAGCATTCAGAACTGCATCCTCTCCTCTCAAAATTGCTTCTTCGAGAGGCCTTGCGACCGAGGCCGCTGCCACCGTCAAGGCTCCCCGTCTGAAAAAATTTCAAATCTACAGATGGAACCCAGACACTCCAGAAAAGAAGCCCGAAATGAAGACCTACGAAGTTGATCTCAGCTCTACCGGTCCCATGGTACTTGACGCTATTCTGCGCATCAAAAATGAGCAAGATTCTACTCTGACTTTCAGACGCTCGTGTCGTGAGGGTATTTGCGGTTCGTGCGCTATGAACATTAATGGTAGAAACACGTTGGCCTGTCTGTGTCGTATTGATACAGATCTGAAAAAGGATGCCAAAATTTACCCTCTCCCACATATGTTTGTTGTCCGCGATCTGGTTCCCGACTTGACTCAGTTTTACAAACAGTACAAGTCTATTGAGCCCTACCTCCAGCGCGAAAAAATGCCGGAGGACGGTAGAGAGAACCTGCAATCTATCGAGGATCGTAAGAAGCTCGACGGTCTGTACGAGTGTATTCTTTGTGCATGCTGCTCAACTTCCTGCCCGTCATATTGGTGGAACTCGGCAGAGTACCTTGGCCCTGCTGTGCTCATGCAGGCCTTTAGATGGATGATTGACTCTCGTGACGAGGCCGGTGCTGCACGTCGTGCCCGTCTGGAGAACTCAATGAGTCTGTATAGATGCCACACCATTATGAACTGCTCAAGAACCTGCCCGAAGGGTTTGAATCCTGGTCTTGCAATTGCAAAGATCAAGAAGAGTATGGCACTGGCCTAAATCCGTTTGCATCTAGAATTTTTATAAAAGGGCATTAAACAAATCAAGCATTGTGTATTTAATTGTTGCTGTTTTTTTTTTTTAGTGTACAATCTGTTATTTCTAATTGTATCACCAGCGACAGAATCTGTTGTTTTTATTGTTATTTTCGTAGTAGCTTACATGTGTGCTCACTTGCATGTTCATCTGTGAACAGCAGCACTTGGATTGTTGACACCTGGAAAAAGTTTTATCATTGTTACTGTTGTTGAAATTAGCTGATGATGATGATGATTAATGATCGAGTAGTCTGCATTCAGCCCTGCCCTAGCTATCTCATACTCAATTCGTGACAAGAACTCTCGAGGCAAAAAAAAAACTATTGAAATTTAAATTTTTTGGACGTGGGTTGTTATTATGTTTCTAGTCCAAAAGTAAACTGGCTTCCCCAGGTTTTCGTTTTTCTTTGTAAATAGTGAAAAAACAACAACAACAACAACAACAACAACAACAACAACAACAACAACTGAGAATCAAAGAACCAACTAAACAACCACTAAAAAACTAACTAGTTTTGTTATTCGCCGTTGCTAGTATTTGTAAATAGGCTTGCACTAAATGCACACTTTTTTATGAACACTTTCGTTTGATTTTTATAAAAATTTTTAGAGGACGTCAATTCTCGGCGGTTTTTTTTAAAAAACAACTCAAAACGTTTACTGCAAAAAAAACCAAAATGCCAAAACCTTTTTTTAAAGACTTTCTTAAAGAACACACAAACAAGCAACCGCTCTCTTTCTCCTTTATTTCAAGAGTTTATTTTTTTTCTCTCGGAAAGAATTGGGTGAGTGAAGGACTACAGCTCCTGGAATTTATCTTCCGTGTAATTTTCAAATTCCTTTTCCAAAACAACATAAAGTCAACATTAAGGAAGGATCTGATACTTTACTATGGATTTTTTTCCCGCAAGAGATCTTCATGGGCATATACTCAATACAGTAATTATTACACAATTTATTTATAAGCTAAAGTTTTATCACGTGATTGTCAGGTTTGAACAAAAAAAAAAAAAGAACTCTTGACTTGAAATTTCTCAACTTGAGAAAAAAAAAAAAAAAAAGTGAGTTTTCTAAAGTGTAAGCATAAGGAATCTTATTTTCACAATTGAAATCTATTAAACAAATTTAGCCAACTTATGAAAACCCACGTGACTAAGAACAAAAAAAAGAACTGTTAAGTGCATCGGAAAGTTTTTGATGTTAATATTGCGGCCCGAAATCGACCGAGTTTTCGCCGCAAAGCCGAATTAGTTAAAAACAGTC
>JAKVQX010000609.1:0-13585 GCA_030463015.1 Geotrichum citri-aurantii
AAAAAAAAAAAAAAAAAAAAAAAAAAAAAAAAAAAAAAAAAAAAAAAAAAAAAAACCTGTACAATAAAGCAAAAAATATGTAGATCACGATAATATTGTAAAAAATTTACCATCAAATTGAAAAAGCTGCAGTTTCACGAAAGCTATGATATCAAATTGGTACGTATTAATTTTCATTGAATTTAAATTCAAGCTAGTACGGGCTTATTTAGAAAAGGTCCAATTTTCTTGGGGAATACGACCACGGAGAACAGGAATTTCAGTGCCAGGCACGTAGACGTCTTCAAACAAAATTTTGGGCTCGGCCTCAGGTGGAGCAGCTGCCTCAGCCTCAGCAACCTCTTTGTCAACGTAGGCACGAGCCTCCTTGTCGACCTTTTTAAGCTCTTCTTCGGTGCTAATGTTGAGAGATAGCAGACGGGCTTTGAGGCCGGCAATGGGATCGCTGTCAGATCTCATGTGCTGAATCTCAGCTCTGGTTCTGTAAGTAGTACCGGGGTCAGACATGGAATGACCACCGTATCTATAAGTCTCAAACTCAAGAACAATAGGGCCCTTACCACTGGAAGTCCACTCCTTCGCAAACTTTGTGCCCTGGTACACAGCAACAACGTCCATACCGTTAATCTTAAGACCAGGAATATATTGGCCACGCTTATAATAGTCTGTCAGCGCAGATGAGCGAGCAGCGGAGGTACCCATACCATACTTATTATTTTCGCACGCAAAGATGCAGGGAATGTTCCAAAGCTTTGCCATGTTAAATGCTTCAAATACCTGTCCCTGGTTTGAGGCACCATCACCGTAGAGAGTGATTGTGGCGGCGTCCTCGCCTCTGTACTTGTGGGCAAAAGCTAGGCCGGTTCCGACGGGGACTTGTGCACCGACAATACCATTTCCGCCGTAGAAGCCCTTGGTAAACATGTGCATAGATCCACCCTTACCAAAAGAAACACCAATACGTCTGCCCATCAACTCACCAAGAATTGACTTAACAGAAGCACCACGCATGTAAGCAAAACCGTGACATCTGTAAGATGTGATTACTGAGTCAATTTTGGTTATGGCATGCTCAATGCCAACGGCAACAGCCTCCTGGCCAATGGAAAGATGGCAAAAACCCCTAATCTTTTTAGCTTTGTAAAGGGCATCAGCAGCCATCTCAAGTCTGCGAACAATGGTCATATCCTTGTACATTTGCAAGAGCTCCTGGTTAGTCAATTTAACCTCGCTTACAGGTGGATCAAGCTTGTACGTCTCAAAGGAGTGTTCAGGAAGCGAGATGGTATGAGATAGAGCGGTCGTGGCCAAAGACCTAGAAGGATTGAGCTTAATCGCAGGACTGGTGACGGCAGCCTTTGCCGTAGTAACACCGACAGTCGAGGATAGCAAGGACTTGGCCTGGTGCTTGGGAGTGAATCGAGAAACAGAGACGCGAAGCATATTAGCGACCTTTTCAAAAAAGGTAGAAATGTATGTTGGTTTAGAAATTTTGGACAATTTTAAAAAATAAATGCTAAGGAAGGAACAGTGGGGGAGTGATTAAAAGAAGATATGGGGACAATGTGGACAGAACAAGAGAGGGTGTTATGATGGCTCAAAAGTGGTGAGACGCTGCTGATTTTGAAATTTGCACGGCCTACGCGCGCTGAGGGCAGAGGTGGAAGGAAAGAGTACCCTGCAGCAGTACCTAATTCGGAGTTAACTTTGTCAAAAAAAAAAAAAAAAAGAAAAGAAAACCAGAGTTAAGAAAAATATAAAAAACTAGAAAAAAATAGCATTTAAATCGTGAAATAAAAGGTAAACGATAGAACATGAACTTTAGTGCTTAGATGTTACACGTTATGGCTCAATTTTTTTGTTTCAGATATACAGCAACAATTGCCTTGTGATGTTTTTTTTCTCGTAATTTCAAAAACTGTTAAAGCATTTTTATGGAACATAAGCTGTACCAACAACAAAAAAAATATAAAAATCAACGATAGCCCTTTGTTGAAATAAAAACTCAACGTCAACTATTTACTTTTTTTTACAAGAACAATCAGCTAGAGATGCCAAAGTTTTTTGTTTTTTTCTAGTTGTAAAATGAAAGGATTCCCTAATGCTGTTGACATTTACGCAAAAACGTGCAATTTCTACAGCTGTTCAGGTGTGTTTTTTCAATCTTAAGTTCAAGAACTTTTGTCAAAAACAGTTACAAAAAAGCCTTCCTAATGTTGAAGTCTACAATTTGTTGTTTCATGAAACTTGACCTGCTGAGACTTGAGTGACAGTAGAGGTTTGTTTGTACTTTTCACAAACAGTGGAGCTCAAAAAAACATGTTCATGTTTCAAACAAGCCAAAAAATTTTTGATTTAGAATTTGTTTCACTGTTTGTTTCGTTTTGGACAAAAAGCGTTTGGCAGAATGTTGAAATCTAGTTTGTTTTTTGTACGCAACTTATTTTACAAACACATGAAGTGTGAGCAAGTATGTTCTCATATGTTTTCAATTTGCTTTTCTGTTTTTTAAGTGTCTGAAATAAAGATAAGTTTTTAGGAGAGTCAATCAAGACAGTCTGTTAGCAGCTCATATGTTAATTTCAATGGTGGTGTCAAACGCTTGTTGCATTTAAATGTTTTCTTGATGACCTCTGACCTGACATTTGATAATCTTTTTTCCCCCAAAAAAATGCAGGTCTCCGCTAAAAGTTGACTTTTGCGGGGAGGTAACTTTAAAGTCATCAAATAATATTCAAGTTTCGCTTAATCAGTTACCTGTTATCTTTTTGCAAAATTCTAAAACTTTGCAACAGCACCTAGAAACAAACGCTTTTCTTTTTCCATAAGCATGCTCCGTGCTAGTCATCAAGCTGCCTAGGCTGACAATGTTTGTTCATGTAACAAGGTCCACAGAACACGGTATAACATGCTGATAAAAAAAAAATTAAATCTTTGTTTTGGAGTTTAAAAACAAACGTCACTTTATAAGGCATTGTTAAATGACACATACTGCAAGGGCTAAAATTAAAACATTGTCATCGTCAAACCTTCCATCCGTTTGACGCGCATCAATGAATCAAACCTCGAAACCGAGCTGGAAACAACAGTCAAAATCAGCTATCGTCAAACAGTCAGCTGCTCGTTTTTTCTAACACTGATATGACCAACGGTTAAAGTTTTTTACAATTTTTATACTCAGCCTCAAAAATAATTTTTTTAATGTTTGCCCTTTACTGTTTGGCATGGGTTAATCTTCTTGGCCGCTCAAGATTCGCTAAAGATGCATCGCGTACACATTAAAGCAAAACAGCTATGTTAAACTCTGGTAAGAAAAGTGGAAAAGTTTGGCACGCTAGTTCAGTACTAGGTTGGCGTCAAGCAGTGGCTGATTCAATTTAATTGGCCGAGCTGGTGCTTTTACTGCTTTTTACCTTAAATGCACGTTTTTTTAAAGGTGGACAAGATAGTGCGAATGAGGCTATTTAAAAAATACAGTCGTTCCAATTGAATTTAACGAAAATTTGACTGGGATACTAGAGGCCTGGTCTTCCAGATTTGACTCAATTAAATCAATAGATTCTAGAGCTATCAGAGCTTTTTTTAAATTTTTTGTGTTTTTTTCTAGATGCTGCTGTCTGTGTTTTGTTAAAAAAAAAAAAAAAAAAAACCTAAATTTCGCACTAACAAATCACAGATATTTTCGTCAGCCTTTCGCTAACCTCAAAATAGTAAGACAGGTAAAAAGTCGATATCAGGCCCCATTTCACAACTTAAGCAAGTGACATCTTCAAAACTGTTTTTAAATTGCGACAAATCCATCAAACATTTTATCTTTTTTTCGAATTTTTTCTTTTGCTTTTTTCAGGTTTTTTTTTTTTTTTTTTCATCTTGCAACTCACCAATTTACTCTGACAAAATCAACTGTTTTCATTTCTAAAATGCAGTTACCAGAATCATTTACGAGGTTAGTTGGGATAAGATTAATGAATTTTACATAGTAGTTTGTCGGGATCTTGTATTAACTATCATGCAGTTTGGAAGAACGCCTTATGAGCACTACCAAGCAAATGCAGAAAAGAGCAAAGCAGAACATTCCTCCTCCGCTCAATTTTGATACCAACAAAAAGATCATCTTGCCCCTAATAATGCAAGACAAACAAGTGCCGAGGTCTCCCCCATACACTCCGTCTCGTACCTCAGAATTACAATCACAGTACATTGAATCGCCGCCGCCAGTAACGCCGTATGTCATGACTATTCAAACAGCCCGTACAGACAAGTCACTATGCGGCAATTGCTGCTTTTGCGAGGAGTTGCTGGAGCACACACTAACTGGAGAGAAGATTGTAACACTTAACTGCGGTCATAACAGTCATTTGGAGTGTCTCTCTGCTCTGATAATTACCAATGTTCCGCTAATACCAGAAAACTTCAACAAAGTTATGCCCCGGTGCCCAACCTGCGGTGAGCCTGGCATTCCTGTAGACACCTCTTTACATTTAGATTTGCTAAAGAAAAAGATGGAGTCTCTTCCAAACTCTCCAATCGATATTTTTTTCAACGATATTTCGGTGCCACCTAAATATGTGAAAAAGGTGCCAGAGTCAACATTAACCTGGTCGCCAGATGTACCCCAAAAAAGCAACAAACTATCAACTATATCGGGGCTTTCAGCAATTTCTTATTCTTCTATCGAATCTGAGAACTCGCGCTGTTCGCACTCTTCTGTTTCATCTGTAGATTCCCTTGAGTATAAATTCAATTTAGACTCCAGTTCTCACTCTATTAAGGAGATTACCAAAGCCATGCCCAATGAGCTCTTGGAGTGTCGAATTAAGCAGATTGCACCACCAAACATTGAGATTTTTCCGGAAGTTGACTCTGTGTTTACAAAGTTTCATGGCATTTCTGGATCAACCTCACAGAAAGACATTTACGTTACAAGTGCTGTATCCGTGCAGATTCCTTCTGATAATCAGCAGTTGTCTCCTACGACAAGAGGTTTTGTAAAAAATCTCCAGAATAACGAAACCGTTTCTAGAATGAGCCAATATATCTATGAGTCAGTTGCAGAATGGAAAAATCTAGATTTTAATAAGTTTGGCTGCATTAGATTGTGCGACACTTTTCTCGTAAGTCAAGACAAAGAAACCTGGCAAAAACTTGACTGTTACCTTTTTGATGCTATTCTGGTGCTCATCAAGCGGTATCCTGACTCTAATTCCAGACAGATCAAAGGGTCTGTGGCTATAAAAAATCACTTGGTTTCAATTTCTCTTCCTCGCACTGGTCACAGAAATAAATACATTTTGTCTCTGAATCTTTCTACGGAAAGTCTGCCTCGTTTATACCTGAAAACTACAGACTCCATTGCTTTAGAGAACTGGTACTCTGCACTAATCAACTGGGATTGCACCTTTCCAAGTCATCGGCTAGTGCCGAAGGATGATGCTGACGGGCAGAGACTTGCGGGTAATGACGACAGAATCGTTATTAACAGACTTCCAACGTCTTCACACATGCCAACAGACACTGTAATTCTTGTGCCACTGTCAGGGTCTCCTGACGGTACCAAATTTCCTGCCATTAGAAGCACCATTTTATCTGTTATCAGTGAGATGAATCTATTTGACCGAATATCTCTGGTACCATTTGGACATGGTACCCACAACTATGTTTATGGATTAGCTGACAATACCTGGAAGCCCTGGACAAAAATTGTAAACTCGTTGAAGCCCACCGGCGGAGCCGGTTCACGGCAAGACCTGATGACAGCACTCAACACGGCTCTTAATGTTTTAGAAGACCGTGAGACTTTAAACCCAGTGTCGTCAATTATTGTAATTTCTGACTCCCTGATCGATATTGATGATGAAGACCTGAACTTGCTCAACTCTCGAGCAAACCTGAAGAAAGTCAATATTCACACTTTTGGCGTATCTACCCGACACTCTGCGCAAAAACTCAAAAAGATTTCTGCACTGTGCAATGGCAATTATTTTTATGTGCGCGGTTGGAGCGAACTACATCAGACAGTAGTTGGACAATTTCGGTCGCTCCAGAGCTATACACATTGCAACTTGTCTATCAGCGTCAGCACGGCGCCTGATGTGAGTATTGTTGGCATTGCTGGACACAACCCCAAAGTTGAGATGAACTGTGGAGCATTTTCTCAGCCGTTGACACCAACTAAGTATACTACCGAAAGCCTCAGGTCACATCTACATTGCGTAGATCTTGGTGATATGACTGCCAGCGAGCAACGGACCTTCCTCGTTCAAGTAAAGATCAACTCCGACTTTCTTCCATTGGCTCGACCGAGCAAAAGCTTCAATGCACAGTTTGAGTTATTTAACGCCACTGCAGCGTTTTCATCCTTTGCGAGGCCGTTGGAAGAGTGCCTGCATCGAGATGAGTTTTTTATTCCTATTGATAGCCCATACATTGCAATTGAGGCACTCTCCCCATTTGTCAAGGACCTTATCGAATCACCAACGCTTACTAGCCAAGTTAGCATGGATGGACCAACATTCATAAGTGAAAAAGATATTAGCACAACGCTGAGTTCTTCCAGTAGCATGTGTGGCCGCTCTACTATTGTAAGTTTGCCTTCATCTCCTACTACACTCATGGATGATCCTGACTTATCCGGCTACACTGAGAAATTCGAGGGCGCCTGTATCAATCCGTCTATAATTTATGGAGATCTGATAGAGCATGATGAAAATGGTATGATGGTTAGGTCCTTTTTATCGCTTGATAAGTGCAATCTTCGAGTGGTGCAGCGGCGAATACAGCTGACGGCTATAAATGTGTTTGAGTATGTGGTGCGAGCTAACCTGCACGGCAGTGATTTGGAAAAGATGGTAAAGACGATCGACACTGGGCGGAACATTATTGAGTTCATGAGAGCAAGAGCTGACCATAAATTACTTGAATGCGATGGCAGCTTGGGTTTTAATAGGGAGCCCAGCGCTAAATTTCAGAAGGACTACGATAAAATGAATGCGATTTCTACGGAGGTCAACCAACTAGTGGAGATTCTAAACAATCTGTTCAATGTCATACTGGAAGGTTTGAAGGAAGTGACAGCGTTTGAAGAAGACACTAAAAAAACATTGATTCAGTTTATTGGAGTGCTGAGAAACGAAAAGGGATACACGCGGCGGACGCCGCTTGAAGACCTGTTCTTCCAGAGACAAAAGGAAAACAATGTTTTATGACTTTTTTTTTTTTTCCGACAAATTTTTATTATGTTTTCAAGTGCTTTTATTTAAATTTTTTTAATTCCCCTTTTGATACCACTGTTTAATTAACAATAATTATTCTGATTTTTTTTTTTTTTTCACAAATCAGTATTTTCTATTCGTGGGTACTTTGACACAGAGATCATAAACAATGCTTTCAACATTTTTTACGTCGTATTTTAAATTATCGTAACGGCGGCGCAGTGCGTCGTTCTTGAAATTAATTGTTAGAAAGGCGGCCTGGATATTCTGCAAAAACGCTTTAACGGCAATTGGGATGCTTTTCATGTCTTCGACAGTAGCTGCGGGGTTGTGCTTATTGTGCGGCTGATGCTGATGCTGGGCGGCGAGAGAAATGGACATTACAGATGTATAAGCTAGACTTGCAAGCTCTGAAGATAGAGAAAGCACGGCAAAAAGATACTCTTTGATAGTTATATGGAGCAGTGTTGCGTCGCGTATCTCCTTTTCTTCAGAGGCGCCTATTTTCGTTGAATAGTGTAGGCCCAGCACCTCAGCAGCACTTTCGGGTGTGATTAGTAAGTCTGATTTCCCCTGGGTATAGGCGGCTAACCAGTGCTGTAGCAGTACAAAATGCAGTGACTCTTGGACTTCAGCTTCCCATACTGAGTGGTACCGATTGAAAAAGTAGATAGCCTTGACTAATTTTGAGGGTGACTGTTGATGTTCAGGCTGGGTAATTTGATTATCTGCCGCACCTAGAGTGGTGGTTACATTAATCATATTCTTCTCCTCCTCCTCTAAATTGTGGTCCAGTCCAACTAGGGTTAGATTGTAGAGCGCGGCAAGTGCACGCCGCACGTTTTCAAGCGCGTCATTTAGTTCTGGCGCACTCACCAGCGCGGGCAGTTGCGACGGCAACAATGATTTCAGCTTGGAGAAGCGGAAAGCCAGTGCGCGGTTTGCGGCGCGTAAATCTTCAACGTGATCGTCCAAGCGCGTTTCCAAGCGTGCGATCAAGACGAACCGCTCACGAATACCGGCAAACACGTCGTCTACGGAGACATCATTATTCATTGTGAATTTATGGGAATGGGTTTTATTTTTTAATTTTCGTGTGCGCTTTTTTGTTGTTAAAAAACTATAACAACGACCCCCAATAATAATAATGACGAGTGAAGTTTTCTTGATGTGTAATCAGCTGACCAATTGACTTGATAATGAGGGGATCAGAAATGAGGCAATGGGGGGTGGTGGTGGAGGATTTGGAAAGTCTGGGCAATTGTGGTTTGTAATTTTTGTTGATGAAAAAAAAGTCTGGAACGTTTTTTTTTGGTTTTTTTTTGGTTATTTTTATCTTACATTCATTCCCCTGTGTTTTTTTAGTATGTATTTATACAATTTTTTTTTTTTTTTTTGGATTTCAACATGCAATAAAATTAGACACAAAAAAGTAAAATTAAATTTTAATTTAATGATAACGATAATAATAATAAATAAAAATTAAAATTAAAGGTTATAGACACACACAGATTATTTATATGGTTTGTAATAAATCATGTGACATCTAGTGTCTAGCCCCTGTTACGTAAATAAATGACAGATTAATGTGTAATCACTGCAATTGGTTTTTGTGTGAAGTTCTTTTTATATATATATACTAATGCATATACACTGTTTCTGTTTATGTAAGCCATGTAAGCCGCAATTTTGCATTGAGATCTAATCAGGTGCAGCATCGGTTGCTTTCCATTCCACTAAATCTGATTGGCTAAGTTTCAATTAAGCTACTAGAAGAAGTATATAAGGGTAGAGAATTAGATTTAAAAAATTAGTAATAAAACAAAAAAGAGTTAAAAAAAACAAAAAAAAAATGAATAATAATAATATCTCTCTCGAGTAAAAATAAAAATTTAAATAAAAATTTTTGAGTTGGGTTATTTTCTTTAATGGCATCTCGTTTGTGCTCGCCTCCGCCAAATGTATCTGACAAAGTTTAGTCAAACGATAAAGGTGTCATCATTAAAATGGTCATGATATTACATCTATGAAGGATTAATTACAATAAAAATATATAATATCAGTGAGGCGTTATTTGAATAATGATGGTCATCTAGAATAGTTTTTTAACAGTAGTAGTTGACAATGGTACCTCTTTTTTTATATTCTTCCTTTCTTTGTTGCTTATTTTTTGTATTGAATTTTTTTTTGTTAACCGATTCTTTGTTAGCGACTGATAAAACCCGACAACTTTTATTAGTCTATTTTGAATGAATTGAAGTTATCAATGGGTTTTTTTTTTAGCGATAGATGTCATAGTTAAGTAGTTGTTATTATTATTGTTGTTGTTGTTTTTATCATAATTGTTGCTGGTGTTGTTGTTGTTAATGTTGCTAAATTCGTTCTATCAAATAATTAAATATACGTCTTGTCAACCTTTTTTTTGCTTCTCCTTCTTTCTCTTACAAAGCCTTGGTATTTATTGTATACATATTTTGTTTGTTATTTATATTTGGGTTTTTTTGTATAATTTTTTTTAAAAAATATAAATATCTCCTCATTTTTCTCCACTTTAAACTGTTTTCCTTTTAGTTATTATTTTCTTCTTTCTTTCTCTCCATCCATTCTACTACCTGGCTATCTTCAAGTAACCTTTCCATATTTTTTATTTATTATAACCTATCGACAAAAGATAACAAATAACTTTTTTTTTAACAAAAAAACCCTTGCCATGTCTGCATTGAAGCTTGTAAAAAACTCGGGAGTGTTGGCCTCTGTTGGCCGCAAAGCCTTTGCCCGATCTGCTACCTACCGCGCCGCTACTGTATTTACTCGTCACAATTCCACTAAATCTGAACAGCAATCAACTCCCCCTCCTCCTCCCCCTCCCCAAGCTAAATCCAATTCCGCTCCAATTGCAATTCTTGCTGCCCTGGCCATTGGCGGTGCCGGCTACTACTACTACTCATCTTCCTCATCTGGTGCAGCCAGCGTGTCTAAGCTGACGGCGGAAACTGCTACCTATGACGATTTCCAAAAAGTCTACAACAAGATTGCTCAAAAGCTAGTTGATGTCGAGACCGACCCCGATGAGGGCTCATACGGCCCGGCACTTGTCCGGCTGGCGTGGCATGCGTCTGGCACGTTTGACAAATCTAAAGGTGACGGTGGTTCTTACAAGGGCACCATGCAGTACAAGACCGAACTGGGCCATGGCGCCAACAACGGTCTGGGCCGCGCACGCGACTTTTTGAACAGTATTGCCGAGGAGAACAAGTGGCTGTCGCACGGCGACCTGTTCACGCTCGGCGGCGTTGCTGCCATCCAGGAGCTGGGTGGCCCCACCATCAAGTGGCGCTCCGGCAGAGTTGACGCGCCCGAGACTGAGACTGTGGTCGAGGGTCGTCTGCCTGACGGCAGCAAGGGTTCTTCTCACATTCGCGACGTCTTTGGCCGCATGGGCTTCAACGATGGTGAGATGGTTGCGCTGATTGGCGCCCACTGTCTCGGTCGCTGCCACCCCCAATACTCGGGCTTTGACGGTCCCTGGACCTTCTCCCCCACGTACTTTACCAACGACTTTTACAAGTTGCTGCTCGACGAAAAGTGGCACATTCGCAAGTGGGACGGGCCCAAACAGTATGAGGACGACAAGACCAAGTCGCTGATGATGCTGCCGGCTGACTATGCGCTAGTGCAGGACAAGGAGTTCAAGAAGTGGGTCAAGAAGTACGCTGACGACAATGACTACTTTTTCTCCGAGTTCTCCAAGGCCTTCAGCACGCTGCTTGAACTAGGCTGTTCGTTCAAGGCGGATAGCGTGCCATACGAGTTTAAGCGTCTCGACGACCAGGAAGAAAAGTAATCAAAAAAAAAAAAAAAAAAAAGGGAACTTTGCAAAAGTGGAGAGCTAGTTTTTTTTTTTCATAAGCAAAATGTACTGTAATATAACTTTTACTATTCAAATAAAATTTCGAAAACATGGTATTTTTTCGTTATTGATATTATTACCAAATTCACAAGTTATTTGGTTCACACTGTATTCAATCAATTGTAAAGTTTAAAAACTGAGAATTTTTAACCATAGTAATACACTCAATTTACCTTAATAAAAATATAATACTTTAGTTTAAACAAAAAATAGATTGTAAATGTAAATTTTTTTAAAAACATTTTGAATAATTTATATATACTCAAGGTTCCTTAAGTTTGTGTGTGTGTCCATCTCTTCCTCATTATACTTTAATCAGACCTCTCCCTTTCCCTCTTTCAACCTGTAATTGGTTTTTTTTTTAAATTTAATTTTAAATCATCACCATTTTTTTTGTTTTTTTTTTAACAAAAATTTAACAAGTGTGTAGTGTCAAACTTTTTTGTTGTTGTTGATTTTTTTGTTAGATCTTGCTTTGTCGTTTTGTCGTCGTGGGTCGGCGGCGGTAGTGGCCAAGAATACTAGGCAGTTTTTCAATCTGTCCAAAATAAATAAAGAAAAAAATGATTTTGTTAGTAGTGTACATGATCCAAGAGTTATTTCAACTTGTAACCAAAAAAAAAGAAAAAAAAAAAAAAAGCATTTAATTTTTTTTTTTTTTTTTTTTTTTTTTTTCAATCAGCCGTATCTGAATCGTGTTGTAAAACGGAACATTAAAAAAAAAACCCTTTTTTTTTCTCTCTCTCTTTTTTTTTTTTTTTTGATTTCGTTTGTTTGTTTTTTTTTTTTTTCTTTTTTTTTACTTACTTCAAGCCCGTTGAATGCAATATCGTAGGTTGCGACCATGAGCGGGAAGCGATCGAGCGCTTTCCGCGCACTCAGAAACTCGTACACCTCTTTGGCCGTAGTAATGCCCTGCGCCGATTGCCCGTTCAGCAGCTCGGCCTCTAGCTGCTTGAGCGACTTGGTCTTCTTATGCTTGGCGTACTCCGTGCCCATGCGCACGTTGCGGCCGCCGGCACACGACGTAATCAGGTCCGCCACGCCCGCCGACTCCTGCAAAAACGTTGCCGGGTCAATGTCTCCGCCAAAAAAATCGAGCCCAAACTGAATCATCTCCAGCAGGCCGCGGCGCATAATGGCGGCCTTGGCGTTGTCGCCCCAGCCCGCGCCGGCCACAAAGCCCGCCGCAATGGCAACCACGTTTTTGAGCGCGCCCGCGAGGCACACGCCAGTCACGTCGTCAATAACGTTGACGTGGAAATACGGTCGGTGAAACAGCGTGTACAGCACATCTTCGTCCACATCCTGGCCCCGGGCGTAGTCGGCGGGCAGGCGGTACGCAATCGTGGACTCGGAGTACTTTTTCTGCGCAATCTCAAGTGCGAGGTTGGCACCCGACAGGGCACCGCAGTGGATTCCGAGTGTGTTGGTGATATACTGCGAGAGCGTCACGCAGGCGTCGGCAGACACGTCGAGGCCCTTGAGGCAGGAGATGGCGCGCACGTGCGGCGGAACATGGCCCGCCAGCTGACGGCAAATGTTGCGCAGAAACTGGTGCGGAATGTTGAATACAAGAATGTCAGCCCCGCGTACGGCGTCAAGTAGATCTGGCACCGCTACAATGTTTTCAGGTAGTTTGATTCCTGTAAGGTACCTGGGAGAAAAAAAAATAAAAAAAAATTTTGTTAGTTAGATCCCCGGAATAATATTACCGATCAGTCTAGTAAAAGCCCTGTTTTTTTTTTTTTTGGTTGGTTTTTTTTTTTAATATTTTTTTTGGGAAATAAACAATCGACATGCTTACTTGACGTTTTCATGCTCGGTGTTGATGATATCAGTAAGTTTGCGACCGTTGATAAGCTCATCGTGCACCCACATGTTGATTCGAGACTGGAAGAGGTCTGGGTTTTCGAGCGCATTTTCAGCGACGATTTTAGTGATGGTGGTTCCCCTGATGCGAGTAAATGATAAGGCTGATTAGCAACAATAAAATAATTAAAAAAAAAAAAAAACCATAGATCGATGTAATAATTTGTATTGGATAAAAAATTTGAATGGAAATAAATTTTAATCCATTTTTTTCAGATTTTTAAAGAATTATGCAAAACCAAGAAGCAAGTAAAAAAGCAATCTCTGGTCTTGCCGATGGTGATTATAATCAAAAATAAACATTAATAAAAAACTTACCAGTTACCAGAGCCAATAACGGCGACCTTAAATATCTTTTGAGCAGGCATTGAAATAATAAAATTTAGTAACTAAAAAACTCAAGTTAAAAAAAAACGATAGACGGGTTGGTTTAGATGAGGACGAGTCAGAAAAAAAAAAAAAAGAAGAGAAAGAGAAAAGAAGAATTGAAAAAGTCTGAGTAAAAAATATAAATAAAAAAAAAATATCAAAAGAAAACCAAAAAAAAAAAAAAAAAAAAAAAAAAAAAAAAAAAAAAAAAAAAAAAAAAAAA
>JAKVQX010000060.1:0-40397 GCA_030463015.1 Geotrichum citri-aurantii
TAGTAGTAGTAGTAGTAGTAGTAGTAGTAGTAGTAGTAGTAGTAGTAGTAGTAGTGAGATCTTTGTGATGCCTCTTATACCTAAAAATTACAAGTATATAAAACTTCAAAACCCATACACAAAACTACTTTTTCTTCTTCTTTTTTTTAATTACCTTCGGAAACTAAAAGGATTGACTGCATGCTGTTGCCCTGATAGAATATACATGTACACATACATTTATAAGTTATAAAAACAATTAGCACGAGCTAGGAAGTGCTCCGCCTTCCTCACCAAACACGCCCTCGTTAAGGATTTCCACGTTCTGGATCGTATGCACCCGGACCCGATCACAGCTCTCATTAAACTCAAACTCAAAAATGCCAAATAAAACGTTGCCCTTGGTTGTGGAGGAATCGAGAAACTCAAGTTTTTGGAGGTTTTTGCGCAAAAACCCTTCATCATCTTCAACGTAACTATTGCTGCTGCTGCTGTTGATGTTGTCATTGTTGCGGCGGTTGGTGGCGCTACGCGTAGATTCAAACAGGATCGAGTAGTCGGCAGTGGGTGTATCACGTGGCACCGCAATATGCTGGATCCCGTTCACATAGGCCACAGGATCGACGGCGCCGTTGCTATGATTTGAGCTGCCTGAAGTCTCTGAAGCGTCACAGGTGCACCACTTCATAATGTACCGGCTTGGCACCCCGCTGCTATCAGCGCCACTGTCGTCGTTTTTGATAAGTCGTTCGCCTAGTACCCGGATGCGCGCGTTGCGCGTATCCAGTATCAAACTTGATACCACCATTTGCAGCATCCGGGCCGCCGCAAGGTATCCCAACACGCCGCCGCGAATAGGCGGGATGCCCGGGTGAGTCGTTGGAAACAGTCGTAGTGTGATGTCGGTCGCCAGCAACGACCGTGGAAACGGGGTTTGTAGAAGATGGGGTGTAGCAGCCTTAATCTCACGAAGCACTAAGAAGGAGAGAGAAAAAAAAAAAGATCCATTGGGGTTAGTTAGTGTTCGCTAATATTTGCAATATGATTATTAAATTGGACGAGGGAATCAACTTACAGGTGCCAAGGTTGGCTAGCTTTTCCAGTTTTTCTTTGTCAATACCTGGGTCTTTGGTGCCTTTGTCGCCAATCGGCTCCACTCCACCAAGGGAGTTGTCGCTTTTCACAATGCCACTACTACTGGCACTATTCGGATTACCGCTGTTGATGCTTTTATTATTGCTACTATTACAGCAACTACTGTTAAAGTAGCGAGAACTTTTGGAGCGCAAAACTCGCGGAACCTGAATGTGTGTTGAAACGTGTGTAGTAGTCGGCGGCCGCACAGTCCTCAGCAGCGCGGACCAAAGTCCGTTATGTTTGAAAGCTGCAGCTGTATTCATGATTATTTCTGAAACAAAAAGTAAGAAATTATGACAAAAACAGTAAAAATGAAAAAGTGTAGAATTAGCTAAAGAGAAGAATAAAATAGTTTAATTTTTCAAAAAAAAAAAATATTTTGTGGAGCAGATGGTTTCCTTTCGTTGTGTTCAGGTTGTTGATATTTTTTGGTATAAAATAGTGTATTTGTTAGCTATGATGTAGTAAAAAGTGGGAAAAGCTTTTTGAGAATCAAAGCAGTGAGTGAATCGCAGTAATGTTAGTTAGTGTAGTATAGTAAACGTTGTAGATATGTATATTTGTTTAAGTGTTTTTAGGTGTTGCAGAATTAGATCTACAGACCCAATTGATTATTATTTAAAATTGCATTGGTTAAGGTGAAAATCATGAGACAAAAATAATTAAAAAAAAAAAAAAAAAAAAAGGAGAATTGGGAGAAAGCGAGGAAAAAAACAAACAAAAGTCTACAGTAGTTTTTATAACACCACTATTATTGCTATTATTATCATCACTATTATCACCACTAATATCATAATTATTTTTATCACTATTTTCATTACTATCACTATTTTTAACACTAAAATAATTACTATTATCACCACTAAAATTAGTACGATTACTAATGATACAATATTTGGCACCCAAAAAGTTAACACTTAAAACCCAACATTTTTATTTTAATTTTTGTATATCTGACTCAACAGCAACCAAAACCTTCTCATTTGTATATACACGTATATCAGTAAGCCCAAACTCCCCTCTTTTTCTCTTTCTTTCTATCAAACCTGACCAAATGAAAAAAAAAACACTCTCTTAAAAGTCTCAGAGACCTTCTGCTTCTAACCACGTTACTTGTTTTTTTTAAAAAAAAATATCATCACTATTGTATCGTCTATCACTATAGAGCACTTTCTTCTTTCTGTCAGTTTAATAACTTAGACTATAAAACTTTCATAAAACTATCTCTCAATCGATACAAATTCATGAAACCACTATTAATTTATCTCCCTTTCATAAATAAACTAAACAACATAACTCATTAACAGGTCACTTACTTCATCAAAATCATCAAGATCAACACCCACAAATATCATATCATTGACATGGTAAACGAAAGAAAAAAAAAAAATAAAAGGAAGAAAAAAAATTTATAGATATATACGGAAAAAAAATCATCATGGTTCGTAATCGTTAATCCTGCCAACTCGAACGTTTCCAGTGTGTGGCCGCTGGCGCCCCACCAGCAGCGGTTGCGACATTAGGCGCAGCTGTAGGTGCAGGCTTGGGCTTGTTAAAGGAGGAGGTAAAGTGATGCAGTTTGTTCATCTTGGGCAACGATGACTCAATGGCTTTAAATAATTCGTCCTCGTCCTCATCATCATAAGCTGCAAATGATGGGTCGCTCCACATGCTCAGCGGCGTGGTTTTGGGAATGGCAACTGAAGGCACCGGTTCAGCAAATACGCGGGTCTTCGATATCGCCGAGCCGGTAACAAAGTCCTTCTGCGATTGAACAAGCGACGGCACCGACGAAATTGAAGATGTCTCGCTAGTGCCGCTCGGCGATGGCTCAATCTGCGGAAGCGCATGGCCAAGGCCGTCCATTGAAAAAACCTCGTCTTCTTCGGAAACAGAATTAGTAGGCTGGTCTGGAGTCTCCTTAAAAATAACGTGCGAAAGGCTGGACGCCGTGTGTTTCTTGCGGTCCACAGGCCGGTGAAAGTACGTCGGATTGGGCGGCGTGAACTGCATGGTGCGGTTCCATGAAAAGCTACTTGAGAGAGACTCTGGCGAGTTGAGCAGCGTGGGCGTGCGCAATGGCTCACGGTCAACAGTAGTCGGGACAATAGACTGCATGAGCATGGGCGTGCCAAAGTTGAGCGACGCAGGCGTGTGGCCTGGTTGGAAACCAAAGGCAGGCTCAGTGGCGGTAGGAGTCGTCGTGGCGGGTGCAGCGCTTACGTTAACGGAGGGAACCTCAACGTTAATAGCGACTTGTTCGTCCATAGACTCAAGCGAGACAGCACGCTCAAGCTGCTCCAAATCCTCGTCGCAAAAGTACTCATCGTCAGTAGTCCAGATATTGACCTTAAGAAGCTCCTCGCGCATGAGAGAGAGTGAGCGGTTATCAGGGTCAATGGTAAGGGCGTGACGTAGCACGGCAAAGACGTCCGAGGTCAGAGTGGGGAAAATGTCAAAGATAGCCTCACGGTTAGTAGCATAATCCAAAAACAGCTTGTCTTTCTGGGTGGCAATAGTGAACGGGTTGCGCGAAAACAGAATGTTGAGCAGACAGATGCCGATGGACCAAATGTCAGCCTTTTCAGCATCATAATAATCAATATTCTTGTCAAAAAGCTCAGGAGCCATGTAGCGTTCCGAACCGACGCCAAACTCCGAATTTTCCCGAATGGTGGAGGCTAGGCCCCAATCTGCCAAACGCACAGAGCCATCAGACGCAATGAGAATGTTCTCAGGTTTGATGTCACGGTGATAGACGCCCTTGGAGTGTGCGTACTCAACAGCTTCAATAAGCTGGAGCATAAACTCCAAGACGTTACCAGTATCGCGGGGGCCCTTTTCAGCGCGAATAGCCTCGTAGAGATCGCCCTCGGGGTAGTACTCCATGATAAGATAAGTGTCGTCATCAGTCTCAAAGTGATCGATGAGAGCGGCAACATACTTGTGCGAGCCGAGGCGTGCGTGAATGGTAATTTCTTCCTTGGCCTCATCGATAGCGGACGAGTCCGCTTGTTTGTGGATGCACTTAAGGGCAACAAGAGCGTTCTTCTTCCAGGTGTCCTTGGCAAGAGAAACAATGCCAAAGGAGCCGTGGTTAATAGTGGTGACGATCTTGTATCGGTCTTTAATGAATTGTTGCGGAGCGGGAGCCATGGTTATAAGCTTTGAAAGGGTTCAGCGTTGAGCCAGAAATGACAAAAATAAATAATGAAAAAAAAAAAATGCTAGAAGAGGGTGGAGTTTGTGCAGAAAAGCAAGACGTAAAGTCTTAAGTATGATAGTAGTAGTCGATCAGTAGATTAGCGGAATGATGGCGATATTTACAGAGTCGAAAGGCGAGGCGTTTGAGACGAGAAAAAAGAGAAACGTGGTAGTTTTTCTTGAGCTCTTAGAGGGAGGGTTGAGAGAAAGGGGGGGAGAACAAAAAAAGATACACGAAACGTGCGATGAAGTTTTTTGTCACTAATAAGGGGATCTAGGCGAGGCGATATGCTATAAGAAAATCAGTTTGAAAACGGTGTAAACTAGGGGGAAAGCAGCGCTTAAGGGTTGGATGGTTGGTTGGATGGTGGTGATGATTAAAATGATGATGTTGATGAAGAGTTTTTTTTTTTTTGTTGGAATTTGTTGGTTTTTTGGAGTTTTTTTCTTTTTAGTGGAATTTTAATATTAGTTTTTTTTTTTAAGTTTTTATAAGGCTTTGTCGTATAGTTGATTAGTTGCTGTAAAGAAGATAAAGGGATGTATGACTTTTTTTTTTTTTTTTTTTGGGATTTCTAAGTAAATGGAAGAGAGACGTAGAATATGGTAAAGAAACAAGTGATGGTAAAAGAAGTATTAAATGTTTTTTTTTTTAGTGGTTTTCTTATTTTTTTAAGTAAAGTTGGAATCACGGACCTTATTAGAAAGAAAAGGAGAGAGAGAGAGTAGTGAAGTTGGTGATGATAGTGATGGTGGTGGTGGTGATGTTGCTGTCGTTCTTGAACGAAAAAGAATCGAAAAGAAGAAAATAAAAAAAAAATTACAATAAATTAAAAAAAAACTTTAAAAAAATTAAAATAAAACAGCAAAACAAAAAGGTTTTAAATGTCAACTGCTGTAAAAAAAAAAAAATCACAACTTACGCCGTCATCTGTACGATAATTAAAGACAACGATGAAAAAGAGTCAAACCCCCTAACCCTTATCAAATGACCAATTAACCACAATTTAAAATTAAGACTGAAACCACTGTTCATCATCGTGTGAGGGTTTCTCTTATTTTTTTTCTTCTTTTGTTCTTAAGCGAAGCGAGTTCATTAGCAAATTGGCACAAACAAACAAAACAATGTTCAAAGAATTAGCAGCTTGAAAGAGAAGCACCAAATAAAAAGACTGGTTTTTTTTTGTATACTTGTGATTACAATTTTATAGAAATGGACTACAGGACAAAAATTCAAAACTAATCAAAGAGTGATTTTGACAGAAGGACTCTGAATATTATTATTTTTTTGGTTTAGTACTAACCAAATTAAAACCAGTAATTATGTAATGTTTTAGTCACACTAACTCGCTTTTTCTCTGGACCTAATTTTTGTCACTAGAAAGATGACAGTTGTCAACTCTGGTGAACAACAGAAAAAACAGATTTGATTCATTCAAGAATGAAACATAAGATTCTTTTAATTTTTCAGATAAATTCACTTGAACTATTTTGTTGGCATTGAAAAAAAAAAAACATTAAACCAATATTGGTCAATGCTTTTAATGCTTATCTATGTACATTCTCACCAGGCCCTGGCAGACACTAATAGCGGCCATCTACACTCCTAACTGCTACAAGCTGTAGACCTGGTTAATGACCACACGCCTCTATCTGAAATTTTGTGTTGGAGTCATCAATTACACAGATATGCTCACTTATTTTTGATTAGGCCTTTCTCTTGCGTTTTCGGCCCGTCGAAAGTACAATTCACTTATAATGGCTGACTCACTGATAATTCATCATTGTAAGACTAATTATGACAGAGACTTATCATGGTTTGCAAATTTTTTCAGCAGATCTATTTTTCATGGAGTAAAATGGTATAAGCCACTGTATTCGGAGGTTGACCATTTAGAAAAGAAAAATCACCATCACTCTAAATTTTTTTTTAATTCACATACGTTGCCACCTTTCAACCCCCTCTACGACATCTATCTTAGCTCATCAAAAGTCGATGTCATCTTGTCAAGTTGTGTTCAAAGACACCAAAAATTTACAAGCTCAATGTTTACAAGGCTTGCTACAATCGCTTAAGTGTATTTTTCTAACTCAATGAATTATAATGGAAGCAAATAGACCCAGTCTGTTTACTCGCATTTTTTAAAGTCTTTATTGGTGACTGTCGTTATTTTGTGGTGTCTTTTCATCAGCCATTGACGTGGCAATTAGCAAACTTCCCGACGAAACAAAGCATTTATACTGGGCCATACCTGTATTCAAATGGTCTTGTAATACTCAGTGGTATTTGATCATTTAAATTACGAGGTAAATAGTCGTATGCTCATTCATGAGAGAAATTTTAGTTGATATCGAGACCAAATATAGGCTCAACACAGCAAAAAAAAAAAAAAAAACCTTGAAATTATCTGTAGAAAGTTAGATGAATATACATGGAATATTGAACTTGGCTAGATCTCAAAAGAGCTGCCGTTGTTCTTGATGCTACTGTTGCTTCCATTGGTGCCCAGTGTTGATGTTTTGTGCTTATTTCAATGCCTAATGATGTTGTTTGGTGGTGGAAGACACAAGTGATACAAGTGAGCTTCACTGTTTTAAATAAGCACTTGGAACTAAAACATTGAGGGCAGACCAGGTAAGACTTCGGTAGGGTCAATTAAAAAAAAGTTTTAGAGCCGGTTCAAGCTGAAAGTTTGCTTTTGTTGCCAATTACTATGTATAGTTGCTTCTACATGGCTGTTGGTATATCGTGAGCTCAACCTCCACGAGCTATAGATAAATTCCATAACCACTCCACTCACTCACCACACAACCTGGTTTTGGGCTGTTGGGTGTACTGTACAATGGGAACGTACACACAAAGTACATGAGAGAAAAAAAAATAAAACCAACAGAAATACTCTCTAATGATCTTGTATCATCTAGCGTACTATTTAGAACAGGTTCAGCATCCGCCAGGCTACTACAAGTATCAACAGTGGGTAGAACCCTCGCCTTACTGGGCTGGGAATGCATCAAGTCTAGTCATACAGTCAGCTTTCAGGCTATTACAATTACACAAATAAATTTTTTGATTCCACTATGCAAACAGCGCTCGTCACTTACACCATTCTATGTTTTTAAATTTTTTATGTAGAGGTACTATCACATCTTGTTAATAGCACATGAGAAAAGCGTTAAATTTCAGGTTTTTTGTTCAAGACTGGTAGTGATCTTGTGGCTGTTGTTGCAAACCCTGGTTTCCCTGTTTTTTTGTTAGTTATAATTTATAAATCACCATCATCATAATTATTACCATGATCTTCAATATTTTTTTGAATCATGAATTTTTTTTTGATGTAGTTCTTTTTTAAAAATGTTTTCACGATGTTATTTTTTTTTAATTTTAGTTCTCTTTTGAAAGTATACGCTTTGAGTCTGCAAACTGTTGAATGTGGACCTTTAGGTACCAAAATAGTATTTTTTTTTTTACTTGTCTTTTTGCAAAAAAAAAATAAAAAACCTTAAAAATGTTTGTGTCTTCAAGCTTCTCCTTCTAAGTGAATAAACGCTACGTAATTATACATGAACCTGAAAATTTGCATGCAACTACAGCAAGTTCAGTCTCTTGATAAAAAGAAACAAATATACACATACATTTATTTATAAAATTGGTATTATACAAGCTTTTGATTCCAAATTGTCCTAATTCATATTTTTTTTTAAAAATTTTTCTTCTTCTTTTTGATTTCTCTTCTTCTTTTTAAAAAAGTATCGTTCATTCAGTCTCTTCTCGACTCTCTTTATGAGTAGCCCTACATACCACTACCCTTTTTCAGGCGCCAGGCCTGGCGAAAACGGTCACCTTCCCCAGGCCGCCAACTTCGCGCATCACCATAACAACAACCGCCAAGAAGCAGCTCACGCGCATCATCATCTAGTCTTAAGTAAACACAACCAACAACACATTCCTAGGGACAATCAACCCCAACTTTTCCAACAGCACCAGTTACAACATAGTCATCAACAGCAATCAATTTCCAAAAACTACCAACTGCCCCATCATCAACAGCATTTCGACCACAACCAGCTCCATCAGCACTACAACGTAGGCCAGCCCACAGTAACTACTCATCAATTTTATCCTTCCGCGTCGTCAAACTACAACGCGTCTTCACCAAACGCAATTCAAATCAGTACTTTTATCCATCACGTCCTCTCCTTAACATCTATCGACGCTGTCATACCCTTTGTAAACAATATTATTAACACATCTTCTGCTTCTAGCTCTTCCAACAATCCATTTCAAATCCTGCTTCGTGCTGCTCTCGAAGTACTCGACATTTGGGTCTCCACCCTTTTCGATTCGTTTTCGAAACCACCACAGCTGCTGCTTGCACTTGCCGCGCCATCGTCGCCGACCCTGAAAACTGCTGCATTTTCTTTTATTTTAGAGACCCACCAAGCCAAATCCATTTTTGATCATCTCAGGTTCCATCTTCTGCTCAACAAGCTAACATACCAAGATTACTTCCTAGACCTCAATGAGCGCTCCGAACTCTACATTCAATGCTGCCTTCTGGCAGGAAACATGTCATGTGTAAGTATACAATATTAGTACAACTTTGTCTCAAAGCCAGCGGACAAAACTAGCAATGAGCACAATGTCTGATTCAAGTACCGTACTCGTTTGTACTAATTAGATTTTTTAGACCCTTCACGAGTACACCCATGCTTTAACCTTTTACCAAAAGGTGCTGCAGCGTCAGCCAAACTCGCCTGAAATATATTTTAGCTCGGGCGCCATCTTCAAGGTTCTTGGGTTACCGGACCAAGCTGAAAGCTACTGGCGCCATGCTTTGCAGCTAGATCCTTTGCAGTGGGACGCAATTGAGCAACTCTTGACCCATCTCAATGCAAATCAACGGCAGGACGAATCAGTCACGCTGATACAAGAGGCAATTTCAGCGACTACCACGCCTGAGGCCATGGCACGTATCCAGGCCAGCCCGCACCACTGGGCAAAATATTTATTGCTCTATCACTCGCTAGGCGACCTCTACACACACAAGGGCAAATTTTATGATGCCGCCACGACGTTTACAATTCTTATTGCTATGGCGCTGTCAACAAATTCCGCTACTATCAACGATCTAGGGCTATCAGCTGACATCACCGACTCGCTTGAAACACATGTCAATGATGCTGATAAAAATAAGAGCTTTTTACCTGGACTGATTGCCAAAATCACCGATGCACTACGACAAGCTCTGTGCGATAATGCGCCGTATGAGCTTGCAAACGACAGTAACTCGCTCTTTTTTTCGGTATCACCGAAGATTGCCTTAATCTGCCGTTACAAGGTGTTTCCTAAAAATGGCCTTTTTCCCGCCAAGGCGCACACTCAGGAATGGGTAAAATACTTGAACGCTCCATTAAAAAATGGCACAACAGGGTCAACTAAGCCCAGCGTTAGTCCACTTGATAACGTCGTCAGTAACGCGCTTCTTAATCTTGCAAAAATTTTTCAAGACGGCATAAGTTCTGGAATTTCAGCGCGCATCATCTATATTGCTGGCGTCGTTCCAAGTCACTTTGACCTGCTCGCTCTTTACATGTTATCACTTTCATTGAATCCTTCGCCCAGCACTGCTAACAATATTGGTATATTGTTAGCATCGCTTTCGCCAAACTTGAGCAGCATCGTTCCTGTCAAGACGAAAACGCTAACCACAAGCGCTGCTGTAACAACTTCCACTGCTGAAAAGTCTGCAGATAAAAATCCCCGCGAACTTGCGGTGCAGTACTACAATTACGGGTTAACATTGGACCCAGCGAATCCGCATATCTTCTCAAATTACGGCTCGCTTCTGCGCGACCTCGGCCGACCGAAAGAAGCCATTATTCTGTATAAAAAAGCCGTAGACTGTCAGCCGCAATTTAATATTGCACTGACTAACCTTGCTTCTGCGTTGCGTGATCAAGGCCAGGTTGATCAGGCTATCAGTTACTACCGACGTGCTGTAAGCTGCTCGCCCAATTTTGTTGAGGCCGTATCTGGACTTGCCAATTCACAGGCTAGCGTGTGCGACTGGACCGGCCGGGGCGGATATGGCTGGGAAAAATACTCTGTTGATGCCAATGGCATGTTTGTCAAAGGTCAGATTGAAGGCTGGGTTTCAAAAATTGCAGGCATTGTCGACAAGCAGATTTCAGATGCCAAACTCTGGGGTATTGGTGTCATTGACTGCGAACTCAAAAAGCAAGCAGCAGGCGACGCTGCAGAACCTTCGTTAATGGACAGCTTTGAGAAAGCAATAGGCGGTTATGACAATAAAGCTCGCGCGTACTGGGCTGAAAGCTGGCAGCAGTGGAAGGGTCACAAGGATGAGGGTGTCATGATTGTACATTTGATTGAAGTTGTGATACGCATGTGCCAGCGTCGCTGGTACATAGATCGGCTCAAGGGTACTGAGCTTGCGGACCCTGAGGAATACTGTAGGCCTCGTATTCCAAACGGATTGCACATTCCTCTGGCAACTACCATTTTACCGTTTCACGCATTCACTCTTCCTTTTAACGCGACGCAGATCTCGCAAATATCGCAGCGCACGTCGATCCGCATCAGTATGTCAGCACTGTCACAGCCATGGCTTCCGGAACATGTTTTTGCGCCACCGCCGCCTCCGGCACCTATTCCTGGCAGTAACTATGGTCATCTGATTGTGGGATACGTCTCATCTGACTTTTTGGATCATCCTCTGGCACATTTGATGCAAAGTGTATTTGGCATGCATGACCACACGAGTTTTACGGCGATTTGCTACGCAACTACGCCGTCGGATGGTTCCATCTACCGGGCCAAGATTGAGTCTGAGAGCCATATTTTCCGGGACGTAAGCGACTGCACGTCAGAAGCAATTATAAAGCAGATTCAGGCTGACGGCGTGCATGTGCTCGTAAATCTCAACGGATTTACGCGCGGGTCGCGCAACGACTTGTTTGCAGTGCGCCCATGCCCTGTGCAGATATCTCTCATAGGCTTTGCTGGATCGCTTGGAGGTAACTGGTGTGACTACATACTAGGTGATGACCGGGCAATTGGCAGGCGCAGCGACATGGGCAAGCGTGACTGGGTATACAAAGAAAATATTTTGTACATGCCGCGATCGTTTTTTGTGTGCGACCATCGCCAAAGCGCATCGGATAGCCGCATTCAGCGTGAACGCTCGGCAGCAGTGGCTATTGCAGCAGGCACCCAGCAGTACGCCAACTTTGACGAAATTGAGGCTGCTCTCGCCGATGGCAGCTTTCCCATGCCAAGCGCTGCGGTTCCAACACCACTGTTAAGCCATGTGCTGATAACACCTGGCGCCACGATACCCTGGTCAATTGAGCAGCTGCTGCGTGCTGAGCTTCGCCATGTAACTTTTCCATGTCTACCGGCAGACGCTTTTCTCATGGCTAATCTTAACCAACTTTACAAGATTGACCCCACTACTTTCCGCATGTGGCTCGACATTCTTCAGCGCGCGCCCCGCGCGTATCTTTGGCTGCTCCAATTTCCTAAGACGGGTGAAGCGCACTTACTGGAGACTGCCCGCAAGTGGACCAACAATGACGAGTCCGTTGTTAGCCGGATTCTGTTTACGCCGATTGCAGACAAGGCGCGGCACATATTACGCGCCCGTGCGTGTGATGTGTTTGTGGACACACCGGAGTGTAACGCGCACACCACTGCGGCCGATGTGGCATGGAGCGGGACACCGATAGTGACGCTGCAGCGACACGTGCATAAAATGTGCTCGCGTATCTCGGCATCGATTATTGAGTGTGCTGTCACCATGCCGGCGACAGCTGGGACTCCTGGCAATGCTGCTGATGGTGAATCTGACGAAGTGCGTGCCATGGTGGCTGAGCTTCTCCCGCGCAACGAGCAAGAGTATTCTGATCGTGTCGTGCACTACGCAACTACGGAACAGGGCCGCATGCGGCTTGAACGAATCCGCCGCCGCATCTACAGTAATCGCGAGCTTGACGGCGGGTTTTTCGACACGCAGGCATGGGTCCGCCACGTTGAGACTGGCTACCGCCGTGCGTGGGCCGACTGGGTCCGCGGTGAGACTCGGGATATTGACATCACGTAATAAGTGTGTGTGTCCACCACCGTTTTAACAGGGAGAACAACAGAGAGATAGACTTAACGGGGGGGCTTTTTTTTTTTTCAAAAGTAATTTTTTTTCTTTACCCTTTATGGACTGGCCATTTACTATAATTATTTATTTATGTTTCTTTTAAGTATGTCTTTTTTTTTTACTAATAATATGACTTTTAGTTTTTTTCCTTTGAAAACCTGATTTTTTTTGTTTTCATGACTTGTAGTTTTTTTTGTAGCCGGCAAACTTGTAATGAAACTGTAAGGAAAAACTTGTAATTTTTGGCAACAAAGACAACAATCTGGAAATTCATTTTTGAAAACAAAATAAAGGTATCTAAAATTTAAAAAAAAATTCCGTGGCCACAAAAATTAGAGTAAAATTAAATATATAAAGGGTATTATACATTATCTATTGATGAAACTCCCCCAAAATAAGTTTTTTTTTTTTTTTTTCATAAATCTTTTTTTTTTTTGAATATATATTGCTGGTATGAGACTACTAACAGTATACTGTTATCCAGGTCGTGGCAGGGGCGGTAGCGGTATGTTGGGAGGCGGTCCGCTCGGGCCCCATTGAGGTTCTGGCGAGGGCGAGGGGCTAATAGCATGTGGCATTCTAGGTAAAATTGATATTAAGCCAACTGGTTTTTTTGAAAAAAAATTAAAAAAATTAAATAGTTTTCAGGAATTAGGCTGAAAGGAGAGATAAAAAAAAGAAGGTCAACAATAGTGGTAGTAGAGTGAACGATGTTACTGTTGACTTTTTTTTGTAGTGGAGCCTTGAATTTGGGATTGAAGGTTGGACTTTTGTTATAACAGAAATTATAGTAGCCAAGTTTAAAAATAATACCTTTTTTTTTTGATTGAAATAATTGATTCGTGGTAACAAGAACAAGAAATTTTAATCCAAAAAACATTTTGAAATAATCAATGGCGGCTATGGACTGTTTTTTATATTTACCAATTGTTTGAGTAAACCTCAAAAAAAATGGTAGCTTAGCTGGCTCACCAACATGTGGAATTTGGTGGATATGGTGGTACTGGTAATTGTGGGGTCATTGAGTCAAAACGATTAATCGTAAACGCAGCGAGACTTGTAAACTTTAGTAGGAGCAGAGATTCAATTAAAATCAATTTTACTCACTCTTTTTTTTTTCAAGTCTGCGTATGCTGTTAAAAAAAACTTGTGTCATCAAAGAAAAAATTATAAAACAAGAAAGACACACACATTTACACTACACAACATGAAAACAAATAAATTGAATTTGTGATACACGCAAAACACGAAATTACAAAACACGAACAAAAGCCAAACAAAAAAATTGAATTAAAATAAACTAAAACAGAATAAAAAAATTTCAATTTAAAACTGGTTTTTTTTTTTTACTTACTGATTGAGTTACAGGTTTCAGCATTTGATAAGTACATTTTAAGAATTAAAAAATATATATATATAATAATTTTTACTTGTTATGTAGAAAATAAAAAGTTTAAGAAGATACAATGCCCTGTAACTAGAACTTGACCAAACCAAGAAAAAAAATCTAGCACATCGATGATGGCACCTTCAATTTTCACAACGATCATAATATGACAAAAAACATCTAAATCAAATGAAAAAATATTTTTTTAATGGCAAGTCATTGTATTATTAGTTTTTAGTATCATATCCTTTTGTTTGTGCTGTTTTGATGAGCCTTTTACGTAGACTTAAAAATGAGGACTCAAATTTTTTTCCTGATCAATCTCATCCCATACCTTTCGGAGCCATCGACATTTAAGTGCCTGAATTTTGATTTTTATCTTCAAACTTTTCATGTCTGAATGTTTTTTTAATCTAGGTTTCTTTTAAGCATACCCCAGACAAAATACATGGGGTTTAAATTGGGCGAATATGCCGGCCAATAAATGACCCAAATTCAGTGATTTTCAAAAATTTGTCTCGTAGCTTTTGATTGATTAATTGGCGCATCACTTTGCTGAAATATATCCCCACGTTTTAAAAAATAGGTTAAAGATGTTCCTCAAGTGTTTCCAGTTGTAGTGTTATGAAGGAAGAAGATAAAAAGAATTTTTTCAGAATTTTTTTTTTTGTTTTTTGTTTTTTGTTTTGGTCAAGTTCTAGTTACAGGGCATTGTACCATTTATCAAGTCTCGACAGACATCTACGACAAGCCCAAACACTCTTTTTTTTAAAAAAATTAATTTAAAAATTTCTCTTTAAATAGTTAAAAATCAAGTAAAATATTAAAAATTAACAAAACATTTCATTTATCACTGTAATCCGTTATTAGAGTTATGTTGTTGTTTTTTTTTTTGTTATTTTTTTTGCGTTCAAGACGTAATCTTAGTGTCACAATCTACAACCATTCCTTCCCCCAATCTAACGCCAGCTACACACCAAAGCCAGTACAGCTTTTAAAAAAAAAAACTTGGGAAAAATTAGATAATTATATACAGAAAGGAGGGAAAATAATCCAGACTGGTCAAACTTGTGAGCGCATTCCCTCTAGCTTTGGAAACAATTCAAAAAAAATATGATGAGCACATGTAGTTCAATTTTAAAAAAAAAAACACAATTTAGAAAAACTATCTTTTTTAGAAATTTTTTTTAAAAAAATAAAAACCTACTGACTCCTTCTCGTTCAATCATTATTAAATTTTTTTTTCCACGGTTTTTTTTATTTTTTGTTATTTTTTTGCTGCCACTGCTGTGAATTCTACAAAAACCCGTTTAACATCTAAAATCTCTCGCTTATTAGTCTTTTTTTTTTTTTTTTGTTACCAGCCTGATGCGCCCTCAAAAACCATAACCTGCATCTCCCAAAAAAAAAAAAGCCCAAGTTTTTTAGTTTCAATGTTGGACATGCATGACGGTATAGACACCATCGCGTAAAAAAAAATTACATTCTATTATTTGAATGACCCCCTCATGTGTAGCATTTTTCAATAATGGCACTCTTATTTAAGACGCCTAAAATGTCTATTGCGATTTTTCATATACGCAACCCCTCCTAGAGGATCTAGGTAAATTTTTTATCAGTGCTGCCATGTGTGGGCTAGATCTACATTATGTTTAAACACAACTTTTAAAATGACTAGTTGCACGGCAGACTGCAGGCGCATAAAGACAATCTTTTTTTTTAAAAAAAAAAAAAAAAAAGTAACACTTTAAATCTGCTTCTTCTATCGATAACACACTAAATTAATTTGATGTGGGGGGTTTACTATCATCTCACTCAAGTTGCTCCAATATTGTTATTTTCTTTTCAATAAAACTAATTTTTAAATTAAAAAAAATATTCCTATTGGCATGCCTACACTTGGTAAAAGAAATACATAAAAATTAAGCATACCGTCAGCACAAACACATTATAGACGATGAGCGCGGTGGCCGGGAACGGGGAACATGAGGGCAAGAGGGAAGAAACATAAACCAACAGTGTTAAATGACTGAAATTTATAGGAAACAAGAAATATGAAAATTGGGCCAGCACAATGTGGCACATGTACAGTAGGATGATGACGACGGGCGACGCCAAAAGCGCCCCCAGCGAGTCCACAAAGGAATTGATGTTGTTGCGGTGGTGGGAAATCTGAAGTAAGTAATGACGATGATGATTTTTTCTTTTGAAGTTATTATAAAACGTGATAATGGAGTTAACGGTGGATGATCTGGATGTGTTTGCGCGATAGGAAAGTCAGATAGATTCGAGCTGCTGGCTGATCTCGTCGAGCTCAGCCTTGACCTGTTTGTACTTGAACTCGAGCTCCTCGTACTTCTTCTCCCAGTCTTCAACAGAAGACTCAAGGGAAGTGACCTTGCGCTCAAAGTGCTCAGCCTTGACATCGGTCTGGCGGAGCTTCTCTGTGGTCTCTCTGAGGTTGTTGTCAGACTCCTCGAGCTCCTCCTCAAGCAGCGAAATCTTCTTGGTGAGCGACTCGTTAGCAGAGCCATGAGCCTCACCCTCCTCAGCGGCACCCTTAGCATCCGCAAGCTTAGCCTCAAGATCTTCAACCTCAGTCTCAAGCAGACCGTTCTTGTGGGTGAGAGACGCAATTTCTTGGTCCTTGGTCAGGGCGTCGCTCTCAAGAGTCTTGATCTGATCAAAGGCCTCTTCAGCCTTTTCCTGGGCGGCCTCAGTTTCCAACTTGAGAGAGTTGATTTTCTAAAAAAAAAAAAATTATTTAAAAGGTTAGTTGGCAATTTTGTAGAAGGTTGCAGAAACTCAGATTGCGTAATTGGCAATTGCGGTTACTTACTTCTCTTAACTTGTCCATTGTGATGAGAATATAATTTGTGCGATTATCTACGAAACAAAAGGTGTGGGTATTTACTGACAAAGATGAACGCTGCGTTGCGGATGAAAGAGGAAAGGGGAAAAGAGAAAAGAAAAGAGAAGGGGAAAAAAATTAAAAAAAAATTAAAAACGAGGTGTTTTTATAATCCACTTTTTTAATTCATGTGTGTGTACTTTTTGTTAGAAGGGGGCAATGTGAGTGAGGTACCTTTTATGAATTTTTTTTTTTACTTTTTGGACCAAAAAAAAAAAAAAAAAAAAAAAAAAAAAAAAAAAAAAAAAAAAAAAACCGTCAAAAACGTCAGAAAAACTGTCATTGGAAAAAAAAAAAGACCCGACATAGTCAAACATCTCAAAACAACAAGCCTGAAAAGCACTTGAAAAAACCCTGACTTGAAATTATAATTTTTACTGCTCTGGATGGGAAACCTGCACTTGTTCTTTTTTCTCTCGTTTGCTTTGTCAATTACTTCAACTGAAGCAGTAGGAACATTTCGGAATTTACTTTCGTAGCAATGGAATCAATTACTATAAAAATACAGGCCACCTCAACCTTTTGATAGTTGATTTTTTGAGTTTTTTTTTTTTTTATTTCTATCTTACTCACTACTTATTCTGATCCGGTGCACAAATCAACAAGTGTCCGAGTAGAATGTTATGTGCGGGACACCGGTGAGCTTCAGTGTAACTTCTGTAGACTTTACAATTACAGGCCAAAAAATAATAATAGTAATAATATTAACAGGCTTTTTGCTCCCCAAAAATTGGACCCTTGCACACACACAGTTGAGGAATTTTCTTGTCAAATCTTGTGTGGTCTACACAGCTTTTGTTCAAAAACTATAATTATTTAGTAAGCTGATCCACGGCAGGGTAAAAAAAAAAAAAAAATCTACTTTTGTGACTAATTTTATGTCTATTTCTATGCTCATTTTTATGACTATTCACGTAATCAATTCCCTAATGAAGACTGAAAGTAAACAAATCAAAACAAACATCGTCTTAACAGCTTTGGTTCTTGTCGCCTCCCTACTTCATCATCATTCCTTTTCTTTTTACGATCTATAATACCACCTCCCTTAGACGCTCTTACATCACCGCATCAGTTATCATCGTATTTTTAATACTAGAGCTTTGAATCTTTTTACTTTGGCTGCACACACACATACACCTGCCTCTTTTTTTTTGCGGTTTTTATTTATCTTCACATTATCCCTTTTTTGCATTAAAACGCTACTTTCCATACCCTCAGCCTTTCATTCTAATGGCCCTCGGATCACCTACTAAGCGTGCGTTTCGGCCATCGTCCGGGCTCAATGGTGCATCTGTCACCACCTCTGCGCGCCCGCAAACACCTTCGATGCGTCGCCCAACTTCTTCATTATCTCTACGATCACCAACACCTACGATGAACCAGGCTCGTCGCCCAGTCACGCCAAATTCGTCCTCAAATTTTGCCTTCTCGCAGCACAGCTCGTCTTTGTCCCTCAACACGCAAGGCAAAGACAATGTTTACACAGGTAACATCAAAGTCAGCATTAGGGTCAAACCACCCCTCAAGGCGTCTTCGGCTGTCTCGACGTCACAAGACGGATCAATCACTACTTTCAACGATACCTGGATTGTCGACGCTGACCGCCAATCTATTTCTACCAAAGACGTGGGTGAGTTCACGTTTGACAACATTTTCCATGGGCCTATAAGTAATGCCACTATTTTTGAGTCTTCTGTTGGCGAGCTTGTCAACCAGGTTATTTCAGGGTACAACGGAACTGTGTTTGCCTACGGCATGACTGGGTCTGGTAAGACCTACTCCATGCAGGGATCCAGCGAAAATCCCGGAATCATTCCTTTGTCAGTACATGCTGTTTTTGACCTAATCCACTCTCCACATGTAGATCCATCCCGGTCCTACACGGTGAAGGTATCATACTTGGAAATCTATAATGAGCATTTACACGATCTACTTGCCCCACAGACGCCGTCGGACGAGATCAAGTTGCGCGACGATCCGCAGCGCGGTGTGCGGGCACTGGGTCTGCGCGAGGTTTCCGTAAACTCGCCCGAGGAACTTATGGAGGCGATCCAAAATGGTGATGCATTACGGCGAACCGAGGGTACTGACTTTAACGCAGTGTCGTCGCGTTCTCACGCTGTCGTGCAGATCACCATTGAATCCAGTCCTAAAAGCAGGCCTGGCGCGGCTGCTGCCACTGCCCCCCGCATTTCTACACTTTATCTGTGCGATTTGGCTGGCTCCGAACGCGCTGCTTCTCAGACTGAGCGTCGCAAGGAAGGAGCGTACATCAACAAGTCGCTCTTGACGCTGGGTACCGTCATTGCGCGGCTTTCTGTAGCAAGCACCAGCAATGCCAACGGCGGCAATAGCAGCAACAACGGCCACATTCCCTACCGAGATTCGAAACTCACACGCTTGTTGCAGCCCGCACTATCCGGAAAGAGTCTTGTAAGCGTACTCTGCACAGTTGATGTGCTGAATCTCAACAACAGCATTGAAACCATCAGTACGCTGCGGTTTGCCGCCCGGGCCAAAAATATTATGGTAAGTGCGAAACGAAACGAGGAGTTGAGCGACCCCAATGCCAAGTTGGTTGAAAAGCTGCTGGCGCAGGTAGACGCACTAAAAATGGAAAATATGCAACTCCGATCTGGCGGTGCCAGCAGTAGCGTCAGCACAGAGGCGATGCTAGCGGACATTACGGGCGTGTCGGATATCACGACGAGTGCGGGCAATAGCGCACTCATGTCGCAGATTGCGCAGCTCGAAGCCGAGAACCGCATACTGAACGAGCGCGTTGAGCACCTGGCGCGTCTGTGTGATGACAACCGGTTGGAAGAGCTTATTGGCCTGGGCCTCGACGACGACGTCATTTCGAGCTCCGTTGGGGCGAATTTCAACGGCACATCTCGGTCGTCGTCAATTTCGTCGATGGCATCGGAGGAGGAGCATAGACGCAAGGAGAATGAATATCGGTCGTATATTGCACATCTTGAGAAGCAGCTGTACCTGCAGGAAGTGCAGAAGCGTAATAGTGTGTCATCGCCAGATTTGAAGCCGCCCATGGTTACCAACAGTCTGGCTACCAATATGTTTCCTCCACCCCGGCCAGTATCCATGGTCTCGGTATCGGGCGTATCGACGCCCGGGTCCGGCATTCCTCAGCATTATGCGGATATCATTGAGGATCTTAAAGAAGAGGTCGAGGAACTGAAGGAGAGCAACTCAGATAAAGATCGGATCATTTCAACGCTGCGGTCCATCAACAAGCGTAAGGAGAACCTTACGGCGCTGTCAATGTCGTCTCCAATCACATCATCGGCAGCAGGCACAAACTCACCCTCCAACCACTCGTCGGCGTACTCTCGGTACTACTTTTCATCTACCCTGAACCACAATCATGGTAGTAGTAATGCAACGGCGGCAGGAGACATTAGCAATAGCCGCCCGGGGAATGCGATTGCGGTGACAGTGGAAGAGGCAAAGGATGTTGATATGGGCCAGACGGCTGAAAGTGCGGACACGACGCTGACAGATGCGCCTCAGTTTTAGAAGCTGCATGTTTATCTAAAAACCTGTTTATAATTCCGTGTATACATTGTTATTATCACCACCATCATCATTATTGTTAATAATTGTCATTAATTTATTGTTTACTGTTTACATGTGCACTTAAAGAGAGGCTATCACTTGCTGGATTCAACAAGTTTGGCATAGTACATAACACGGTTTGTTTTTGATTTTAAAGAAGAAGAAGAAAAAACAAGACAATTCAGGCATCATTTATCACTGGTTTAGCGTGACAGGTTTTTTGCTTTTTTTTTTGTACTGCAGCGTGTGAGTGTGTGTGTGTGTACGTTGGCAATACTATTACTACTATTGATACCGTAACGGGTAATGGCCAATAATCAGCCCCACGAAATAGCACGTGGTTTGTTAGTTGTTGATATTAATGTTGATGATGTTTTTGTTCTGTTTTATTTGTGAATTTTTCATGTATGCCGGATTTGAGCATCTTGAATAGAAAAAATATGTCAAAAGGTCATCTTATTTAAAAAAGTTTTTGCGATTTAAATTATATTTAAAAAGTAAGTTTAACAAAAAAATTTTAACAATAATATATATTGTAAAGTGAAAATTATAAAGTTGTGTGTGTAATTTTTCACGTTTATTTTGTATGTTTTTTTTATCGGTTTCGTTTGCAATCACCATATTATCTACTGTGCACTGTATGATTTTTTTTATTTTTCACGGCTAAGAATTGTCAGTTTTATTTATAAAGGTTTTTAATTATCTTAATTAATTTGTTTGTTTAAATTTGTTTTATTTTATTTATTTATTTTTTTCCTTTTGACAATTTTTTTTTTCATTTATTTATTTCTATTTTTTTTTCCTTTTTTTTTTTTTTTTTTTTTTTAATTTCAACGTTTTTTTTTTTTGCCAGACAATGCGGATCACGAAATAAGCGTTCACATAATTAATTTTTTTTTTTTTTTTTTTTTCTTTGTAATGTTTGTTTGTTAACAATAGCAACAACAAAAAATATTGAAAACTAAATCTACAGCAAAAAAAAAAAAAAAATACAAGATCAAAGAACAAAAATATTTCACATCTACACAGTTTTAATCTATATCACCGCCACTTTCTTGTTTGTCTCCATGAAATTTGCAAAGGTATTCCAGCAGGTACTCAAAGAAGACCATATCCCTGCTGAATGGGTATCGGCCGCCATCCAGTACAAGGCACTCAAAAAATGTATCAATCGCGTCGTGTGTGAATTAGAGGAATTTGGCCTTGAGCGCGATATTCTACGTGAGTTCCTCGACAACTCAACAACAACAACAACAACAACAGCAGTATCTACATCTGGCAGCAGCAAAGAAGAAGACAACGACGACGACAGCTCGCCGTTGATTGAATACGGGTTTGAGCATGGGCTCGTGCCTAAACTGACTGTCACACTCGACCCGCACTCTGAAGCGCACACCCGGCTTGAAGGCCTTGCTCAGATCAAAAGCAGTCGGATATCAGTCATTCATGTCCACAACGACGATGACAGCAGCAGTAGCAGTAGCAGCAGCAGTAGCAGCGATGGTTCCAGCAAAAAAGTCAAAATCGAAATCAATCTCCGTTCCGACAATGAATTCTTCAACATGCTACTCACGGAACTCGATCAGCTGGACCAGCTCCGGCGGCAGCAAGAATCCCAGCTGCTCAACCTAATCAACGAGCTATCAACCATCATCGCGTCAGTAGTCGATCCCAAGCAACACACCTCCCACCACCACTTCTCATCATCATCCGCATCCGCGCAGCAGGCCGACATGTACGTCTGGCGCGAAATCTTCAAAGAGTACATTGAAGCCAACATTTTCTTTTCCACCATTGAAACCGACTCGGGTGCACACGACGCCGAGCACGCGCGCCGTCGGCTGCTGTTCTTTGCGCAAAAGGTCATGGGAGACCGCCATGAGGTGGCCACCATGTCGTTCCGTCAGTTTGAGGCTGATCTCGCGCTAGATTTAGAGGCAACAGAGAGCAGTGGCAGCGGCTCAGCCGAGCAGCAGCACGCGCCGCCGCCAATGGAAGAAATTGACGACGAAGACGTTTATAAAAACAGTCATGGTTCATATTCCAAGGCCCTTAGCCTGCTCAAGCGCGTCAAGGGCGCCAACGGCCGCAAAAACAATAGTATAGACAACAGTAATAACAAAAACAAAAACACCTCCGGCAATGGGAAACATCACGCATTAATAGCGGCGCCGCCGAGCGCCCAGCCGCCCACCGGAAGCAAGATCCGGCCGTCGGTCAACAGCCTCATATTCCGGTTCAAGCACCCGGCGTCACGCCCCGCGTTCAAGTCGTTTTGGGTGTTGAACCATGCACTACTCCAGGCGCTACAATTTCAGACGCTCAACCAGACGGCCGTCACCAAAATTCTCAAAAAGTTTGATAAGCAGACCGCGCTCAACTCGCGATACACCTTTTTCCCGCTGATTTCGTCGGCGGCAGCAGCCTCTGGGACAGACTCAAATCCCAATGCTTCCACCACCACCACTACGACGACGACAGCGCTGGTCCCGGGCCGCAGCCATGCACAGTACCATCCGTTTGTATCCTCAAGCCTAGCCAAGTCCATCTGCTTTGTGATCTCCGAGCGCCTGATCCCCGTGACCCCGCAGATTGACGATTTCCTGTGCCCCATTTGCACGTCCATCACCTACAAGCCCATCCGGCTCGACTGCACTCACATCTTCTGCGTGCGCTGCCTCGTGCAGCTCCAGCGGGCTGGCGAGGACCGCTGCCCCATCTGCCGGCAGAACGTGGTGCTTGACGCCGACGAGCGTAACCTCGACCACGAGCGCCTCAAGTTTCTGAAAACCCATTTTCCAAAGGAGACAAAGGAAAAGCAGGTGGAAACCGAGCGGATCATTGCCAAGGAACAGTTGGATCATCTTAAATCGTCCGGCGAGTGCGTAGTTATGTAGTTGGGGATGGGATGGGGAGTGAACCCCTGTCAAGAGTTGTTATAGATTTTTTGATATTTTATTATTCTAATTATTTTTATTTATTAATGCGAGGTTTTTTTAAAAAAATTGCTTTTATCTAATCTCCAAAACGCACTTATAATTCACCATAATTGCAACATGTGTATTTTCAGTATGCAGCAATAAGTCCGAGCATTTCTCAATATTTTCTTTTGATGATTGAACGGTTGGTCCCGTCCACAGCAGAAATGGGTGAGTTCATGAGCTCTAGCACGAGTGCTACTGCTTTATCCAAATCCGGTTTCACGTCGTCTCCACCACCACCGCCGCTGCTGCTGCTGCTGCGCGCTTTCACGCGGGCCGAAATTTCCGTAAAAGTTAGTTTTGACATTGAGCGCCCGCTGACCACCGGCGCACGCTCGTACGTAATCCGCGTGCCGGTCAGCTCACGCACTGTCCGGAGATATGGCAACAGCTGGGTTACCAGGGCTTTGGTGCGGATTGTAATTGTGCGGCCACGCGCACCGCGAGCTTCGGTGGCACCGCCATCAGTTTCATCAGAAATGGTACTATCAGTTGTACAAGTTGTGGCATTGGCAGTGGCAATTTGCGTTGGAGCAGTGTCAAAGGGCTTGAACTCTTTTTGGATAAAAACAGACCCCGTATTAGCGGCGGAGCTAGACGGGTTTGAGGAAACATCTGTTAAAGTAAGAGAAGATGGTGAATCATTATAGGCTACAGGCAAATCTAATAGAATGCGATCCAGTAAGTTTAAATCGTTGGCACTAGTCGTGACATGGAGAGTTTTATCTGGGCTCAGCTCAATATCCACACAGTCGTCAAACTTTTCACCAGTTTTAGTTGCGTCAAAAAATTTTGCACTAGCAGTTGATAATGGTTCTGCTGTCATTGTATCTTCTGAATAACTTTCAGCTGTAACTAGTTTGGGACTTGAGGCTGTGTCGTTATCTGACCGCATGTATACAATCTCCCAAATCTTCTCAAGCATGATCTTGTTGCAGCACTTCACCTCGTCGCATTCGGTAAAGACCTTTTCCTGGACGCTTTCTGGGCTTGCTGAGACTGAGAAGCAACAAGCATTTACCAAGTTTGGTGGCAAAAACACCGTCAGTACTAGATAAACTTCAATGCTAAGACCTACCAGACACACAGGGACTCTAGACACAACATAACGGGCAGTATCGTTACAGGCAGTTTTATTCAAAAGCACTTGTAGCCCGAGGCGGCCGCCATCCCTGTCATTGCCTTTGGTGAGCTTGTCTTTAGTCTTGTTTCCAGTCACTGTACCTGCGCCTGCATTTGCTTGCTTGGTATAACTAGCCGTACCAGTACTAAAATTCTCCCTTGAATTCAAAGTTGGAGACGAAGTGAGGGTTTGAATTTTAATTATAGGCTTTCGCGCGGCGGCTTTTACTGGCGCAAGTGCTAGCAAAACCTTGGGTGCTGACACCAGCAAATTTCTTGTTGTATTTGCTGGGTGGTTTTTTAAAGGTACCATAAATCGGAATTTCCTCTGGCGCCCACAGGTCTGTCTAGAATCTGAGTTGGTTCGAGGCACCAATCGCAACGATTGGGTCGTTAAAACATCATAATACAACTAAAGGGCAAAATAATTTTGTTTTAACAAAGTTACAGTTAGACGCGATTTTTTTTTCAAACACAAAAAAAGAAAATAAAAAACGATAGAGCTTAAGATTCGCTTGCCACTATATCGCTTCTGATGAGCTTTAGTTCTGTTCTCCTGACGATCATCGATCTCTCGAACAAACAACAAATTTAAATGAGAAGAAATAAAAATACAAAGGTGTTGTTTAACAAAGAAGCTGACTAGGACAAAAAGGAAACTTTGCACACAAACGTTTGGTGTATTGTTTCGTCAGTTTTCAACGCTTTTATTTTTGTCTTGTAAGTGTCAAACTAAATTGAACAATCACTCTCGTGAAGTGTGCATACATAGATCATGAAGTTATGCCGGGGAAACACATGTGCAGTCCAAGAACTTCAAGAATCTAGACCTTCTCTTACTCAATTACCAAAAATTACTTCAGTGCAAGGTTTGGAAAAGTCGACATGCGAAGAGAGTTGCTATCTTTTTTCTTTTTCTTTTTTGGCACATTGTGGTGTATTTACTTACACGTTTTAATAATGTGATATCATTAGCACAAAAAGTAATCACTTGCTCGTGATTCCAATCACCTGTAGCTGTAGTTATTGACGAGTAGCCTACTTCCAGTCGGACGTCGGCATCATTTGCTAGGAAAACTGCTTGTTCTACAAGTGCTGCAACCTGTGCACGCGACACAAGTACTTTAAATTGGCCCATTGAGTAGTTTCCTGATCAACTGCGCTTTTGAATTAAAATAATTGTTGGAGAGCTTGATTGCTTGGAAAACTAATAAGTGATAATGTGTGTGATGTAGTAATTAAATAATTAATGGTAAAAAAATAAATAAACAATAAACAGAAATAAAAAAAAACCAATCTAAATGTATATATAATTCTAACCATGGCCATTACATGTAATGTACCAACAGAGGATCAACAGATGCGATAGAAAAAATTAGAACCAGCTGTAACCATCGACATCAAATGCCGCTTACAAGTGGTTGTATGCCAATTTGTTAGCTGTTCCTGAAAGCAGGTTCGACAGCTTGCCATCATTATAGTTACTAATCAGATCGCGCACCTGCGCAACCGAGTAAGACTGCTTGTCCTCTTGCGACCAAAAGTAACTGGCGAGACCCGCAACAAAGGGCGACGCCATCGAGGTGCCACTCATGTACTTGTAGCTTGTGGTAGACTCGTTAGTGGCCGAGAGAATAGACACGCCGGGCGCATAGAGCGTGACGCAAGAGCCGTAGTTGGAGAAAGTCGCGGCGGTATCGGTGTAGTTGCTGGCAGCAACGGTAATGACGCTATTGTCAGTAATTGCCATGTCCGCGGGACCGTAGTTACAGGCGTCGTCGTTGCTGTTGCCGGCGGCGGTCACGATTAGAATGCCAGCGTCCACTGCCTGCTTTACAGCGTACGCGCGGGCATCGGAGAGGGCACCGACAGCAGAGTAGTTAATAATACTGCGTTGGCCCGGGTTCTTGTTGTGATCGTCAATGATCCACGATAGACCCTGCACAATGCGTGAGATGGGTGCCCGGCTGTCAGCGTCGATAACTTTGACACTAACGATATTAGCAAACTTGGCAACACCCACGTTGTAGCCAGCCGCAATGCCAGCAACATGCGAGCCGTGGCCGACGGAGTCGGTCTCACCGTCGTCTACAAAGTTGGCGCCCCAGCGCACACGACCGTTGAACTCCTGGTGGGCTGCGTTTACGCCAGAGTCAAGAATGTAAATAGTGGTGTTGGTGCCGCCGGAGTTTAAAAAGACGTAGCTGTCGCCGTTAGTGGGGGGTGCACCGGTCGCAGGGTCAACACTGTAGTCCTTGTGGGAAATGCGGTCAAGACCCCAGGGGGCATTGTTCTGGAGATAGACGAATTCGGCGTCTGTGATACGATCAAAGGAGTCCTGCTCGATGACGGCGATATCCTCAGATTTGCGAATGGCTTCAACAACAGCGGGACGGAAGTTACCGAAGTAGCCCTGGACAGCTTCATGGTTGATGTAGCCCTTGATGTTGTTTTCGATTGTGGTGGCACCATCATCACTGGCACTGGCGGTAGTGTCGCCTTCCTCAGCTAACGCGGAGGCTGCAATCTTTTTATTGAACAAGTGAGTGCGCTCGAGAAATTTTTCCTTTAACCATTTGTGGTGATTGTCGCGGGCTTCTAGGGATGTAGTAGGCTTAAAAATGACGATAAAGTTACCTTCGATAGAGTCGGTAGCGTTGTTAGTAGCAGAGGTACCAGCCATGGTAGCGTCGACGATACCGGCACGCTTTGCAAGGGGCGAGGTGCCCGGCTCGACGGCAGTCCGATCAAAGGTTGTAGGCTCGTCAATTTCGAAAGAAGACGAGTCGACAGTAAATTTGACGTGATTGATGGCGGCACATTGCGCTACAGCAGCGTATGCCAAAAGGCTAGAGAAACGCATGAAGGGTTAAAATAAAAAAAATAAAAACGAGTGTATAAGTGTGATAAGTGCTAAAAACGAGCGTGCTTTAGATGTAGAGAAATCACACTTTGCTCAGGCGAGAAGGCTAAAAATCAGAAACGAAACAACTAAAAATTTGAAAAAAATGAAGAGCCCTGAATTAAAACCGGAAGATGAATAAGAGGGATGATGGCGAGGTTATATACTATTTGTGACTAAAGATACTTCAAACCCATATTGCCAAAAGCCAGAAAGGGGGGGAGAGAGTGGAACTTCGATAATAGTATTGGGGGACCTGCCTGTCGAAGTGCAAACTGCCTCAAGGTTTCTATCCTGCACTCAAAAGCATTTTTTTGTTTTTTTTTTTGCTTTTTTTCCAGCGTTGGCCAGTGTCGTCCGTATGTTTTTTTTTGAAAATAACCCAGGGACTGCAATGCGCTGCAAAAGAAAATGAAAAATTTAAAACCGTGAAAAAAAAGTTTATGCGTACGCACACAGTTTTAATAGATCGCATCTGGCAGTGTACGGTATATATTTATCTAAGGGGAAAAAAAATCAAAAAAAAAAAAGAGTAGGTGCACCATCACATAGTACAATAATACGTAAAAATTGTTTTTTAGTTTTAAAATAAAAGTTACATTGAAATATTTCACAAGTCTTTTTTTTATTTCCTTAGCATTCATTAAAAAAAATTAAAGTACAGTATAAAGCTGAAACTCAACTACTCAAAGTCACTACAACAACAATAAGTAGAAACTTGCAAGTCTCAGACATGTCATCTCTACTGTCGTCAACAATTGTCTGGACCCAAATAAAAGAAAAAAAAGAAAAAAGAGAAATCTTTTTTAAAAAAAGTGTAAAACTTCAATTCAAATATATTGATAAGTATTTTAAAATCACACAAGAACATCATGAAGTTAATTCCTTTCAAAACCCTTTCTTTTTTAAAAGGAGAAGACGTGTAATGACGCCAGACCAAGTTTTTAGGCTCCGTCAAAAGAGCATTGTAAACGTCACGTAGTTATAATAACTGAGGTGTTTCTGTTTTTTTTTTTTTTTCAGATTGGAAACAAAAAAAAAAGGTCCTCAGCCACAGTGGTACTTATTTTCTATTACGAGCCTAGAGGTGGTACACTTACAACTGCTGAAAAAAAAAAAAGTGATTCTCGAATCCTACACACACACACATAAACTGATGTCATTCTTTATTTTCTCGGTTTAACATTAACAACAAGATTGCAATCACGGCATCAGGGGCAGCAGCAAATTAAGCTCAATGAGTTTTTTTTTTTACTTTGATGATGCATAGTTCCTTATGACTGCTGTTGGAACTCGCTGCCGCTGAGTAGTCACAGTACAAACCATGATACGGCGCGCACAGATAAACCTGGCTGTGTAAATGTGTATGTGTGTGGTTTCAGGTCAAAATACTCTACTTGATTTCAGCAACAATCTCATATTAATTTATTATGTTGCTGCAGGCTGGCTATCCCAGCGTGCTGTACTCCTGAGCGGCAAGACGTTACATGTCCGAATTTATATGTTTTATTTAAATAAATGAAGTAATATAACCAGCAAAAATAAATAATTTTAAAAAAAAAACATCGATCAAAAGTATCCTTTTTTTTTCCTTTTTGTTTGTTACTTAATTTTTTAATTTCAAATATGAACTTTTTTTTTTTTCGCGAAATAACGTCTTGATCAACATCACTATAAAGATTTAGTTGAAAAAAAAAAATACATCAATTTCTGTACGTTCAATTCTTGATGAATAAAAATTATAGTAGATATTAATTATTATAGTAAGATAGTCTCTGTCCATTTTTTTTAAAAAAAAATTAGTAAATTTAATTTTTAATCAATCTGATTTATATGTTGTTGTTGTTGTTGTTGTTGTTTTTTTTTAATTTTATCAATCTATTGTGTAGAAAGAAAGAAAATTAAGATTTAAAATAAGAATAAAAAATTAAAAAAAATTAAAAAAAATCGTAAATTTTTTTTCCTTAAAACGCAGTGTGTTTATCCGATGCCGCACTCATCCCAAAAAAAAAATTTACCATAGCAAAAAAACTTGAAAAAAAAAATATACCAATTGTTTCTTTAATACAACTTGGATTTTATATATACAGGTTTGACTGGCTTGCTACACTAAAAGAAAGTCTGAACAAGGATTATAAAAACAACTAATACAATTATTATCATGATATTAACTATGTAATAAGTAATACAGGATTTGCCTTGATCAGTTCGTTTCTTTTTCTTGCTGTCTAATATCACAACAACTTCTTACAGTTTCACCACCAGTTTTTTTTTTTTTTACAGGGTTTTTGTATTTACTAAATTAAAAAAAAAAATGCAGTTTACAACGCTAGTTCTTCGTGCACTACACTCTTCACTTCCATAAAAATTTCAGTTTAACATTTCATGTATATTTATTGTGAGTGTACGCATATTCGTCATACCTATTTATCATGGAAAAATTTTAACAACCATAGTGGGTTTTATGAGCAACTGGAAAGATTTGAAAAACACAGACTATTGTTCTTGCGTAAATCAAAAAAAAAAAAAATTAAACACTTCCTTATGATGCATTTAGAAGTCGAACATCATCACTAAAGTTGCACGTATGTTAATTTTTCCATCATTAGAATCTAATAAAAAAAACCCGCCTCCTCATACTGTTCATCCTCCTCCTTCTTGTTCTTGTTGTTGTTGTTGTTGTTTTACCAAATGCATAGAAAACTCAAAGCGAAAATAATAAACGACTCGAATTTTAAAAAAAAAAAAAAAAAAAAAAAAAAACTATTGTTTAGTATTGATTAAATTGTTGTGGTTTTTTTATGATGAAGACTCTCCCTTTTTATTTTCTACCAGCCTTTTTTTTTAATAAAAAATTTTTAAAGTAAAACAAGAAATTTTCACCACTCGTTACAATTTTTTCTTTCTTTTTTTTTTTTTTTTTGAACAATACAATCAGATTCATCCCTGTCTATCAAAGCAAGAAGAAGAAGAAAAACAGTATAGTTATTGTCTTCTATGCTATTACAATATATACACTCAATGGCAAGCATTTACAAAATCTATGTGTGTGTCGTCATTTGGCTTCACTTAAAAAAAAGAAAGAAGAAAAATAAATAAAAAAATTAAACAAAAAAAAAATTCCATTAGTCTAGTACGAAAGCGTGCAGGCTCCAACATGGAGCCGTACAAACTCTGACGAACTCTGTTTTAAACTTCTTTTTTCCCCGTGAAAAATAAAAAAAAAAATTTAATTTCTTTAAATCTATTTTTTTTTTTTAGAAATTCTAAAAATAACTCCCAGCTTAATATACATGTACCAACAGGATACACACAAACACACACCGAGGCCCAGTGGCCCCAGTTCCCACTTCAAAACACACTCACTCACATTTTGATGTACTGTGTCGCTTTTGTTTCATATGCAAACTCTTCCTGTCAGCAGAAACTCACGCCTGGTTCGCACCCTCTGTCAAGCCCTTGCGCACCGCCAACACCGAGTCCACAATGACAGCGTCCACACCAGCGCTAATCTGCTCGCGCGCGACCAAAGGATCGTTGTTCCGCGTACCATACGTGACGCACACGAGACCATTATCCTTCACAACATTGACCAGCCGGGGGCACTCTACTAACGGTGTGCTCTCGCTAACAATGCCCAGCAGATCCCACCGTTTTGCCAACCGGATTGCCTCTTGCAAGCTGCTTGCCCGCACGTCGTACATGGGCGACGTGCCGGCCTCAGTCAAAAAGAGTACAGGAATCGATGGCTGCTTCAAAGACAACATGATGACAACCTCCGGATGAAATGACGAAAATATAATGTCGCGTCCTTCCGCATTATCATACACACACTTGAGCACAGTGTCTACCCATAGATTCAACTCAAAGGCAATCGTATCCATGTCCTCTGCCTGGCTCTCGTCTAACATTGGGTACTTGCACTCAATATTAAATCCAACATTCTTTGGTACAGTCTTGAAAACGTGTTCGAGCGTTGTCACAGGTGCCTGGATCGAGTGGCCACGAATGTTTGACTTGAATCCCTTCAACTTGTAGGTGCGAGTATTCTTCATGCGCTCGTCCATCATTGACATCTCGTAACCCTTCTTCTCCATAAAAAGAGACTTGGACCGTTGCTTGCGGTGCTTACCGTCATCATCATCGCTGCTGTATCCGCTAAGATCACCCTTGTTTGCCGATGCCTGCGACGCGCGCTGCCGCCGTGAGTTACTGCTGCCGTTAGTTGGCTGTTGTTGCTGGTCTGAAATGCTCAAAAACTGCTCCAGAGTAAGTGACTGTGTAGGAATGTCAATACCGGTCTCGCTCACCAAAAAGTCATGGTACACGACAGGAACTAGATCTTTTGTTAACTGCACATCAAACTCAACGTAACTTGCACCTAGATTTGCTGCCTGGATGAATGACTCAAGAGTGTTCTCACCCAACTGCAATGAATTGACACTGGTTGAATTTTTGCCCAGTCCGCGGTGTCCCACGACACGCGTTGTAATGAGTTGTTTCCAGTACGTCGCAGAGTTTGCCACGCCAATACGAGGATGGTCAAATGCATTCACAACCAAAAACTGGAATCTAATTTTACCCAGTATCTCTAGAGTGCCTGTCTCAAGAATAGGGATTGTGATTGTGCGGTGCAGACTGCGCATTTTGTCATCACCGCTTCCGGCTTCCATGTCAGTTATAAGACCAACACCGCGGCCAAGAATCTGAGTCGTGTTTCCTTGATACGTGGGCACAATATCAAAGTAAATGGTCGTGCTTTCCACTTGACCCGGCTTTTCTTGGCTCTTAATGTAAAATGAAATTTGCTCCATGGCTTGGCCTTCAGTAATAGGCAAATCTACAACAAAAGGCTCGCTCTCGCTGTTCTTGCAAGAGATGACCAGTGATAATGACGTATCAAGCTGTGTAGATGATGATTTTGAGTTAGGCACTCTGTCCAACTGGATCGGCGGTGCAGTTTCACGCATGTCCATGCTGCCAAGATTTAACAAAATTAACGAGTTTCCTTCTTGCAAGTATCGATGACCAAATGTTTTAACTGCTGCAGCTATAGGAGGTGACAATTTCAGGGATGTGTCTGTTTCAGCTAAGTCAGTCGCTGAAGAGGTATCCCCAAGACTATTGTTGGGGCTTTGGCTGCGACTGCTGTCGCCGCTTGTAGTTGCATTGGCTAATTTGAGAAAATCTTTTCCTCCAAAAAACAGGGGCACACCTGGAATGACAGCGGGTTTTGTAAGTTGCATAACGCTGAGGTGGCCGCGCAGACATGCGTGCTCCATAGCTGTCCAGCCGGACTCATCTACCTTGGCAATATCACAACCTGCTTTGATAAGAAGCTCGCATACACGCTCATTGCCCTCAACGCTAGCTATAAACAAAGGCGTCCAACCGTAAGACGCTTCCGTGATTTCTGTATCAGCGCCGTAGTTTAATAGGGTCTGCACACAATCAATGTGATTAAGCTTTGATGCCATGTACAAACACGTCTCGTTGGTGCTTGGGTTCGACACGTAGTTGACGTCAAGGGATTTCTTTTCAAGTAAAATCTGCAATAACGCAGCAGATCCAAGGCCCACGGCAACAGCAAGTAGATTTGAGCTGTCATGGAGCTTGGCCACGCTTGTATCAATAGAATCAATAATGAACTTGGTCGTGAGAGGATGATTTCCAGCAACCGCGAGCTGAAGAGGCGTGAGGCCGTCGTTGTCCTTCCACTCAGGCCCGTCAAAGCTGTTGCTATTATCGATAAGATTCCATTTCTGCATATGCTCAATCAGTACATTGGTTAGCAGCATGAGGGCGTTCTGTGCGGCATAGTGAAGCGGTGTCCGGTTATACTCATCCACTGCAATTATTGCCTTTTGTTGATCCTCAGAAATGTTGTCTAGAATAAACACAAGCGCGTCAACTTCGTCCTTTGTATTAGTACCATCTCTGCTTTGAATATGAGAAAGACTGTCCGAAACGGTGGGCAAAAAAGCAGAATTTAGAAACCGATTGTTCCTGGCAAAAACCTCTGTTTGATCAGCTGAGCCACGCTGTTGGCGAGCACTGTTGATGATAAGTTTATGGATGACGGTTCTCTTGTTTAGATCATAGGAGTCTGTGAGAAGGTTCACGTGGCTCAGCAGCACCTTGACACTCTCATAAGATTTGTTAGAGAGACCTTTGTATAGGCAAGACACAATTGCTTTCTTGGACGGGGATTTGGTTTGGATAAACTCAGTAACGCCGACAACATTGTTTTCTATTACGAGCTTGTAGAGCCCGGATGACGCGTCGGAGTTAACCGATATGGATGAGTTGTTTTGTGGCGTGTTAGACAGCCCAAACAACGGGAGACCTGAAACCGTTGGCTGGATGGTCTTTTCGGTGTTGCTCTCAGTGGCGTTTTCCGAGATCAACGGCGAAAGCTCTTCAATAAACGAGTTCACCAGTAACAGTTTTGACTCTATAGACGATCCGTTTGCAAACGGCAAAACCAAAATCTTTGAGTTAAGATACTTTTTCTGTGTGTGAATGTGAATCTTTTTGTCGAGCTTTTTGAGGATCTTGACAAACCCCCGCTTGTTGACCTCAGAGTACCACTGAAGCTTGCGGAAGTGGGAGCGCAGTTCATAGGTAGCGGCAACAAGATCTTCAAGTTCCTCAGAATCAAACTCATGTGTCTTAGAATCCAATGGATTATACTTGCTGAGTAGGACGGTTAGACGGCGAGTGTACTCATTGAACTTGCCGTTGAAAAACTCATCAACCAGTTCCGCATTTCTGTCTAGCATGAAAAAGAAGGCTGATCTGGAGATTAGAACAAATGGAAAAGATAGAACAAAAACCTGAAACAAAACTTACGTGCAAGATCTTCTTCGGAAGGCTCGTTGTCGCAATTTTCATCGGCGACAGAACCTGATTTTAGGGAGGAAGATGTGCATTGCTTGTTTTGGAGCTGTTTAATAGCGTGCTTGAGTTCCTTGTAGTTCAAGTAATGATTACTTGAAGAAACTTTAGTTAATTTTTGTTCCGTTTTGTAGAGATAATTTTGTCTGATTTATAGAATGAGAACTAGTAGTGGTAGTAAGATCATACCTCCATTCTGGTACTTGGTTTCTAGAAAGGCTAGATGTTGGTTGTTAGTGATAACTCTTTCAATTTTTTTTTTTTTTTCCCTTTTGGAAAGATCCAACGTCAAGGATCCAGAGATGAGCAAAATGGCCAAGACCAAGACAGAGTTTTTCAAACTTACTTTTTGCCAAACTTCATTTTGACAGAAAAAAAAAAAAAAGAGCAAGATTTGCTGTATCAATTCAAAGATATTGAATTTGAGTAGAATTGAAGGTGGTGAAGACAAGAAAAGAAATGAAGATCAAGAAAAATTAATGGTTTTTTTTTTTTTTTTTCGTTGTTGTTGTTGTTGTTATTTACTTGTTTAGGGTGTAACAAAATTATAACGAAAGTTGTTGGAACCTCGACGAAGGGGATGGGCTAAAAGAGCGGATATGATTGAACAGAATCAAAACAAAAAAAAAAATTCAGTAAATTTGATAAAGTAGATTACCCGAGACTGAAATAATAACAATTAAGATAAACGAAATTAGAAAGATAGTGAAAAAAAAAAAAAAAAAAATGAGTAATTACTAAAACCAGAAAACAAAAAAAAAAATTTACAAAATGTAATTTTTTTCTATGTCTTTTGATAGCGCAGGTTAATACTGATATCGGTAATGCCACGGAAAATTATGAGTAAATTTTTTCGACGTTTAGGCGCCGTTTAGTTTCGTTAAGGCAAGGCTGATGTCACTGCACACTCTATAATAAATTAAAATACTACGCATTGATCTGAGTTCTTTTTTTTTTTTTTTTTTTCCCCCCCACCAACTAATTACACAATATTGGGATGCATTTTACCATCCATACAATTCAAAATAACAAAACTCCATTAAATAATTTTTTTTATTTCCAAAATCAAAAAGAATAAAACTTTTACACACTAATACATATTATAACTTTTGATCTTGGTTATTGACACGAGGTGAGAGCTTGAGCGTCGCCTCTTTAATGCGGCGGCCTAGCTCGGGATTCACCTTTGAAAACATGTCAAAGGTTTTATCCTGCACGAACGGAATTGCACCCTGTAAATGAACCGACACATTGTACACAAAATTGTTTTGCTGTCCGGTTTTGCCAAACACTTCCCATAGGTCTGCGGCCTGCTTGTAGTCGCCCGCCTCTTCGGACGCGCTCCAGTGGAAGTTGGTCGCAGTGCCAACCCACTTCTCGTGCGTCTCGTGGGTTTTGATTGACTGGTCGTAGTGCAAAGGCACAAGTGTGGTAGGGTAATTGGGAAAAGCACCGCAGTTGCCGTTCACGGTGGCGGAACCGTCGCGCTGGAAGGGGTTGAATGCATGGTAGGGGCAGTTGACGGGAATCTGCTGGTAATTGACGCCGAGACGGTGGCGCTGAGTGTCAGGGTAAGAAAACAATCTTGATTGCAAAACTGGATCAGCAGAAGCCTCAATGCCGGGGACAGTGTGCGAAGGCGAGAAGGCAGCCTGCTCAACTTCAGCAAAGTAGTTTTTGGGGTTTTCGTTCAGCACAAGCTTACCGAAACGGCGTAAGGGAAAGTCTTTGTGAGGCCAGACCTTGGTCAAGTCAAACACACTAAAGGGAGCCTTTTCAGCCTGCTCTGGCGACATGGTCTGGACGTAGACAGTCCAAGACGGGAAATCTCCCTTTTCAATGTGTTCAAAAAGATCCTGCTGAGCGTGATCAGGGTTCTCACCAGAGAGCTTGACAGCATCGTCATTGGCTAGGGTCTTGATGCCCTGATCGGAAATCAAATGGATCTGGACATAGTTGAAGGAGCCATCGCGTTTCACCCACTTATAAGAGTGACCCGAGTAGCCGTGCATTTCACGGTATGAGGCAGGGGTGCCTCTGTCGGAGAAAAGTTGTAGTACTTGATGGATGGCCTCTTGGTTGTTACTGAGGTAGTCCCAGAACATGGTAGCATCCTTCAGATTTGTTTGGGGGTTTCTCTTTTGAGTGTGGATAAAGATGGGGAACTTGGATGGGTTTCTAATAAAGAAGACAGGTGTGTTGTTGTAGACCCAGTCAAGATTGCCCTCCTCAGTATAGAACTTTGTGGAGAAGCCTCGGGGATCTCTGGCGGCGTCAGCGGAACCCTTTTCACCTCCTACAGTAGAGAAACGCGTAAAGGTTTTAGTTTTCTGGCCAACATTTTGAAGAAAGTGGGCAGATGTTAGATCGGAAACGTCGTCGGTGACTTCAAAGTAGCCATAGGCGCCGGAACCCTTGGCGTGTACAACACGCTCGGGGATTCTCTCGCGATCAAAATGGGCGAGGAGGTCAATGAGATGAAAGTCTTGAAGAAGCAGAGGACCGTTGGTGCCAATTCTTTGTGAGGCAAGAGGGTCCTTAACGGGACAACCGTTAGAAGTTGTGTATGTAGGCACAGCAGACATGGTACTATTGAGTGCAAATAACAAATTGTGTTGATTGAAAATAAAGAATAGTTTTGAAAAAAAAAAAAAACAGGTTCTAAGATACAAAATACATAAGAGAGAGACAGGGAAAAGAAGAATATTTATACTGAATTGGATTTGACATTAAGTTTTTATTTAGCTTTTTTTGTAAAAAAAATTTATCTAAAAACTGCTTTCAAGAATCAAAAAGTCTATAGAAGGCTGAGACAGGCCAAATCTCCAGATCGAGAAAAAGGTCACCATTTGGACTTGGTTAAATTTTTTTTTTTTAATTTATATTAAAATCAAAGTTAATCATCATCGCAAAAGGCAAGTTCAACCCGAAAAGACAAAATGATAATTGACCAACGAATTTGCAGATAATTCAAATTAAACATTTTTAAACCACCACAAATTAAATTAAAAGGACTTGTTAAAAGTGAAAGTATTTAGGTGGGCAATTATAATTAACTTTTTTTTGAATGACCATGAATCATTGTTGTTATAGATTGAAGAATTGTTTATTGTATACACATCAAAAATTTAACTAGAACATGATGACGAAATAACACTTGAAGATGCTGATTTGAAAACAATTATATTAGTGACTTTCATTAGTATAATCAATGTTGAAAAATGTTTTTTTTTGACTTACACTAGAATTAAAGAAATTGCTGTCAAATGTCCACTTTTGCGGTCACCGTTAGTTTGTTTGTAAAAAAGAGTGACGATTTCAGAGCAAAATGATCAAACATCTCTTATTTTCGTACAAGACATCAAAACTATACTGAATTAACTTTTGAATTACCATACCATTTAGTAACAAATTGCAATTCTTATTCATACAGAAACAACAACCAATAACCCCATAACAATAAGCCTTGGAGATACTCAAGTTTGAAAGCATCACTAATAAGACTTGGATTTGAAAAATTGTTCTAGACCCCATGCTTCCTTCTCTGAAATTTGTAATACAAAAAAAATTTAGTATTAATTAAATAAAAAATTAATTCCCCACAAGCACCACTGTTGCTATTTGTCTCTTTAGAAGGTTTAACTGAAATTATGAAACCAAAAACATCCTCGGCCACCTCCGACCAGAATTTTTGACTGACAAACTTTTGCCCACAATGACACCAAAAAAACAACACTAAATATGAAACTGCAAAAATTTAGTCAATTTAGAGAGAAAAAAAGTCATGGCCAAAAACCAATCAGATTTTTTCTGTGAATATAAATTAATATGGCACGTTCAAAGAACGCATGTCAATTGATGTGAACTAACAAGCAGTTCCCGAATTTTAGAACTTTCCCCAATTAAAACTGTAAAGTGAAAAAACAGAAATTATTCAAAAAGGAAGTTCTAATCTGTTTACATGACAATCAGAGACTGAAAACCCCAACCCCTGCTTGAAACCCACCCTTTTTTTTTTTGAAAAAATAAAAATATTTTTTTGTTTATCGATAACCAACAGGAACTTTAACAAAAGCCAGTCATTACAGTTTTAACTTTTTTTTTTTTTTTTTCCCATACGAAGTGTACCTATACTTTTACACGTTTAGTGTAGGTCTAAACATAAACACTTTTAAAAGATCCAATATCCGGAATTGGCCTATCAAAGCGACACAACTTGTACGCATACAATGCTATAGATATTTAATAAATGTAAGTGTGTTGGTCTAGACTGGTAGTTTAAAATTTAGAAATGTGAACTCTGGCAGTACCCGTAAAATGACGCAGACGACAAAGTCTTGAAAAAAATAAGAAAGATTTTGATAGCCTTTATTTATACATAATTGAAATATTATGTTTATTAAGTAAACAAACAATAGTTTAAAATTTTTTTAAAAAGGGGAAATTTTTTTGTTTAACGCTAACCGATTTTTTTTTAATTTTTTTGTCCCGCCTTCGAGCTTTGAGCATGTGCTGTATTCACTAATTTTTTTTCAATTCTACATTCATGTGTAAATATTCCTACTGTCTACCCCATGTTTTAACGCAAAAATTTTATGGTATTTTCATGTTAAAAAGGTCATCATTAACATGTATTGTAATTTCAAAGGTATTCAAAAAAAACTTTTTTTTTTTTCTTCCCTCTCACACGTAATTTAGACTCTCGAGAACAAAAACAAAAACAAAACAAAAAAACAATAGTTTTAGCCGAAATACCGAGCCCTGTTCAATTTTTTTACCCCTCCGTAACAAAATAGAAAACAACAACAGAAATCACAAAAATCGGATCTTTTACTTTTGGGGTCTACCCTCTGGAATGTTTGTGTCAACCTGCACACTAGCATTTTGCGGGGTAGCAGACAATTCGAGTTTGCAAAAATTTTAATTTTATTTTTCCAACTATGATTTTTAAAATAGTCTTTGAAACTGTTTTTAGCGACTTCTTAAAAATGGCTCTAGCAGTAACTGTTCATTCAAGAATTTTTTTTTTTTTTTGAAAGAAAGAATATTACTAAACCGAGATTTCATGCTTGAAGGCAATGAACTGGTATTACTATCAATTTTAGATATTTCAACTATTGGCGTTATGATCTTCATGAGTCCTTTTTTTTTCTTCTTGCTTTTAAACAAACTGTCTTAGTAGTTAGTACTTAGCATCTTGTCTATATTGCCAAAGTTTTAAGTTTTACTTTTAAAAGAACATCAACTACCGTTCTGATATTTTCAATTACAATTAATGACAATTATCATTCTTTTTTTTTTTTTTTTTTTGAAATGTAGATGAGCACAGATACAGTGAAAATAATAAGCACACACTTTGTTGAAGAGTTGTAAAATAAACAATCAACAATAAGACATATAAAATTAAAAGTGGTAAACTTAAAGTTTAAGTACTAAAGCTTAGTGCAAGAAGTCAGGACTTCGAGCGTGAGATGGAAGAGTCGTGGGTTTCTCTTATTATTTCCTTGAGTACAGTGAGATTTTATAACATCTGGATAAGAATGATTTACAAAATAAAATCACAAATTCTAATAATCAGTTAGACACGGTTAATTTTTAAGAATTAAATCACACAGAATAATATATATAATATGACTGATAACATGTATCGCAATACTACTTCCAACCCAAAAATCAAAAACAGTTTTTTTTAAAAAATCTTTTACTGCTAGATGTTGTATATTGAATCATACCACATTTAAAGTGAAAACTGAGAGAAAGCCTTACCATCTTTCAAATGAGTTTTTTTTTCAGTTCCAAAAAATAAAAAAAGCGATTCAAAAAAATGTAACTTGACACAGACAGGAATCGAACCTGCAGCCTTTGGATTTGGAATCCAATGCTCTACCATTGAGCCACTGCATCGAGTGTTCTGAAATGTAATAAAACGGGTCCGTATAGGACATAAGTTCTATTTATCTTGAGGAAAGGTCTGAGAGATACGAATAGACTGTGAGTCAACCGGAGGTCGACTAAATAGGATGACTAGGTTGTTTATGATACGAGAGAATCGGAGTGTCGTGGATCTAGTAAAGTGGATGTTGTACATTCGATAACGAAGAGCTAAAAGACTATGGCAAAGGCGAGA
>JAKVQX010000610.1:0-13564 GCA_030463015.1 Geotrichum citri-aurantii
TAACCAAGTCGCGGGTGGTTAGCGATGTCAACATACCGCGATCCTAATGATACCCATTATAGTCCATAAACTCTGTTTCCAACTTGGGATACCTATAACGGGGTTACACTGTATTTGCAACTTTTTGGTGTAAGAACAACGGCCTGATTTTACTATATATATAACATATACTATACTATAGAACTTAGCAAGCTTGAATAATGCATCTTACAATAATATTATACGGCTGGCTAGAAAATAACACTGGAGACTTATGTGGTATGTAGTTGCTTTCACAACTTGTTTTTTTTTTTTTTTTTAGTTTGAATTCTAGAATCCGCTTACAAACCGAGTTTACTTTACCTGTGGGGTTTGATTTATGAAAGATTTGAGTCAGATTTTTTCGGGGGAAACGGCTTTCAGTAAATTCACACTCTAGAGACTCAAAATAACACCAATAATAAGAAAGAAATAGACCAAAATTATTAGAGAGTAATTTCTTTTGAAAAAAAATTGCTGAGAAGAAAAATTGGAAGGTTCAGTCTGGTATGAAGCAGGCACTGAGGTTTGCGGCCTAGACCATGACTTTAAAACAAATAATAACTATTTAAGCGACTCGCTAAAATATACGGCTCTTAAGCCATTTTCAGACGCATCTATGGTTCCAAGATAACATTAAAACCTTTTTGTAATTTACTTCTTTATTAATTGTTTTTTTTAAGGTCACATAATTTTTGGTATAAATAAATTGTGTGTATGGTTGATAATGTAAATTTTTGTCTTGTTCATGATTAAAGTCATTGAAAGACTCGACATGTATATTTTGTCGACATATGGAGCAATCTTATACTATTGAATCTGAATTTAATATTTTGATTTAATCTGAAAATTACATCTTACTTTTAAACCTGTTTATAAGCATTTGAATTAGACTAGTCTATATAGTATATAATTATGTTGCTTTTAAACAGTTTTAGCTTACAACTAAAAATCTGGTTGTGTCATTTGAATTATGTAATCAATAAAAATACCACATATTTATTATATGCTCTATTTTGAAAAGGTCCGAATAGGAGTCTGGAACTGATTCTTTTTTCTAACGACTTTTGCTTGTAGTACATAAACTGTTTTATTGTTGCTTTATTCCTCCAGTTTGCTGCTCTTCAAAAAATTGTACAGTATGAAGACTATCCATCTCTTTATTTATAGAGACTTTAGGAAGTACTTCATGAACTGTCTCATCGTTATCATCATCATCATCACCAGACTTAGCGTCTTCAACAGTGATTATACTCGTAACAATGCTATCCAAATCTTCTAGATCATCTGAAACTTTTTCTTCAGCAGAATCTAGAAATTTATGGATTTCCAAGATATAATTGGCATCAGAAATTGACAACTGGTTAAGGAATTCTTGAAACTATCGCATAAGTTAGCAAATAACAATTTTTGAATTACACTGGCCAGCTAAGGCTTTTGTGAAGCAGTTCTGAATAATATCATTAAAATTATCCATTCCCCCAAGTTTTGATTTCTCATCTTATAGCCATTAGAACTGCCATTGAGGTTACTGGTGATATTTTCCAGTATTCCCCTAATCAAACTTTTCAAAGGTAATCTGTGAGATAGAAGGCAGAGTAATATTCTGGTTATACTTTTCTTTAAACCATTTCTTTAGCTGAAGCCAATTAAAAAAAAAAAGGCTTCAGTCTGTGCTTGGTATAAGCAAAAAAGAAATTTGTATGGGGAGAGAAAGAAATTTTTTTGCTCTCAACCGAAAGTCAGTTTTTCGGTACTTTTGTATTTAAATTCAAATTAGACCCCTTGGATCGATGCTTTTAACCACGAATTGCTACTAGAGAGGGTGCTTATAGATAGGTCTGACTGTATTTTTGCATATAACTTGTGTATAGCGTTGGTATTGTAGCATTTTGTTGAAGATCAAAGTCTCCCAGGAAAAAAGCGGCTGAAAAAATTGGGTGACTGAAGGTATAATAATAGATCAAGTCGTTATTTGTATGAAAAACTGGACATGTAGATTTAAACTATATGACTGAAATAATATAATAAATTAGCCTTTCCAAGCGTTTTATGGAAAAAACAAATTTTGATTTTTTTTTCTTCCTTAAAACGGCAACAATGCGGCTTTTAATGCTACGACTCTACGGTAGTTCGGTAGTAGACGCCTGTTTGACCCTGGAGGTGTGGCTTTCAGTTTTTTACTTCTTATTAATGAGACCACCTTTTTTTTTTCTAACCTATGATAAATCTCGAGGCCGCTAAAAACCGAAAAAGAAAACAATAAAAATATTTTCTAGGTCTAGATCAAGTTGTTTTGTTTTTTTGAAAAAGCCTTTCCTGGGCTTTGAATTTTTTTGTTTAAATCTTTACTTGTTGTAGCTCCGATTTTACGGAAACTAATTGTACTGTATGAAGCAATCAAATCAGTTTAGCAAATCCTGAGTTGGTGATCCGGGTATTGGTAAAGACTCGGCGATTGATGCAACCACATACAGTAAAACCCCGTTATAGGTAACATATTTTGAAACCGGAGTTTGTGGACTATAACGGGGAATTGTTCATAGCGAAATTAGTTGTTTTACATACTATTTTTCACCAAATTATATAATAAGGCTACCTGATTATATAACATTTCTTGAAACTAAACAAATCTACATGCTTTAACGTGAAAAGAAAGTCCGAATATCAGTCCGGTGCTGATTCTGATTCTTTTTCACATTAGAAACTTGTTTTTTTTTTTCAAGTTTTATTTTCTTTTTTTTTTCTTTTTTTCCTGATAGACAACCAAAAATTAAGGTTTTTTCTCTCTATAAATGATTTTGTATGAGAAAATAATTTTTTGTTGCATCTTGTTAACAACGAAATTTTGGGCAATTTTGTATGTAAATTTAAATTTGACATCGTCTTGGGTTGCTCATAACAGGGTATTGACTGTAAAGAGGTTGACTGTAAAGGGGTTTTACTGTATATTTAAATGGACTAGAATTGAAACGAAAAATTAATTATAAAGACAGAACGACGTACAACAGGTAACTCAAACGAGTGGGTTTGACTTTGGCAGTAAGATCTGCAAATTGTCCAAAAAGAGTAATAAAATAACGTTCATCACCTTTGTAAACTCAACACTATATAAACTTAGCACGGGAGAGGTTGAGCAAATTAAATCTTAATTTTCTTGGAAGAAAAAATGTTTGACAGGGGGGAGGGAGTGGGGGTAAGTGCCATGGTGAATTTATATTTTAGTTCCAAACAGTTGAGAGCCACATATCAATATCGAAAAAAGGAAAAAAACAACAACCTATGAGTTGTCTAAAAATATCTTAAACATCTCCATTTTGGTTTAAATATTAGCTGATAAGACATGATAAGTATTGGGTAGTTATTAACCGGATGGTATGTTTTGACAAAAGAATAGAAAAACAAAATATAGCGACATTAACATTTGTAAATTTTTAATCAAATAGTGAAAAAAAAAGAAACGGAAAAATTCTAGATTTTGAAAACCTATGTAGTATCACAAATAATCTTAACTGTTCTCATGTATTTAGTTTGACAGCTGAAATTAACTAATTATGTGACTGCATATGTGATGGGAAAGAATATTAAAAAATAAAGATGACCATAGATAAAAGCAGGAAATTTAGTTTTTTTGATTTCACTTGGGCTTCAATTTACTGGTATGGTGTAACAGCTTGTTTGCATGGCCTATAGCAAACTCAGCTTGTCAGAAAAATAAAGTGTGTTTTTGTGCATAGAAAAATTTCCTTTTTTTTATCTCGCTGTGCAGCAATCACTTACAATTTTTGAACTGATTGGCATACAACTAAGAGTAATTTTAAAGGCGTTGAAAAAACTTATACTCGATCAAAACCCACTGGCCTTGACAATTCCTGCGACGTGCTGTGAATAATTTAGATGACAGTTCTATTGCCATTCGTCTTACAAATATTTTAGCATTTCCTTGAAATTTTAGAAAAAAATCATCCGTGGGTAATTACAGTAGAGGTGAAGGGTTCAAATAAAAATGTTTAAACTACTCTTACAGCTTAGTATATCCAACAACGTGCTGAGATCACTTTGTACTTGTATTTTCAACTTGTATCTAAAAAATAACCATATGAGGCCGTAGTAAAGACTTAAGAGGTTAATTTGGACCATTAACACAGTATCAGCTTATGGAAATTTTTTCTTAGGCCTCTTGCAAACAAAAAGATTGTTTGTAGGATGCAAAATTAAAAACCTTGGTCTAGCTATGGCTTATGTAAAAATTTGATGTATGCAATCAGCCCAAATAGTCCTTTGAAGCATTGCCGTACATTTGCGTCTTTAGCGAGCGTTGGATGAAAATTACTTTCAGGCTGCATATCTTGCAGCTGCAACTGTGAAAGCCAAGAAAAGCAAAGCATAGCTAAGCATTTCATTTAACTGTGCTTGGCTTTAACTCCCAACAGTCAAAAATAACATTTCTTTGTGTGCAGTTGAAACATACACACGCAACGAAAACATTTCGTTATGGTTGCCATCATAAATGCATTTCATTAATTTTCTTGAAATTTAAATAAAGTAACACAAGAAGCCTTTAAATCTATGGAACTCGCTTCTTAAAACAGAGTCAGACCCAAAAGATACTTGACACTTTATTTGTGTCTTCCTCTGGCCAAGCACTGTAATAACACGTTTGTGCAATTTTGAAATTACCATTGCAATTTTGGGAAAGTGAGGCAAAAAAAATTAAAAGGAGTTATCAACAGTAGTCTCAAGCGTGGGTTGGTGTTTGGAGGTTAAAGATTGGTTTTCTTTCAAATATGTTGATTGGAAAACGGGGTGTCAAAGTACCAGTTACAAACCGGTTTTTAAGGTACAAATCTAAAACTCAAGAGCAGACACGGGATTGAAACTATATGATTCTAATATGTTTGATGCTGTATCAAGTCAGAAGATACTAGGCTTTTTCATGTATGTACGCCGTAGCAGAAAAAGACTTTCTCTGATACACAACTAAAAATCATGATGTCAATAAGCATGTTTGATCTGTGCATAGAATATCGTCACACTGTAAATTGGTAACATTTTGTAAAACGACATTCATCAAGAAGCTGTAGCCTATTGAATAATTTCATGTATTGAAATCATGAACTTACTATAGCTTGAGACTGTGAATTGAATAACAGAATACGATGCTCCGTTTACTATAAATATCCGTTAATCGCCTACTTTTCTTCTTGTAAATTTTCAAGCTCAACAACTCCTCTTCTCCTGATCAGATAAAAGCCTCATTGAATCTCTTATTTGTTCATTCTAAAATAAAAACAATGCTTTTCTCTAAATCTGCTATTTTTGCTATGGCTGCTATTGCAGTTGCCGCTCCTACTGAAGGTGATCTTCAGGCCCGTGGCGGCGCCTGTGTTTTCAGGGATGCCCATTCCGCCATTGCTGGCAAGAAGTCTTGTTCTTCTATTACCCTCGAGAACATTGCTGTCCCTGCTGGTCAAACTCTTGATCTTACTGGACTTGCCAAGGGAACTGTTGTCACCTTTGCTGGTACCACCACTTTTGGTTACAAGGAGTGGGAGGGTCCTTTGATCTCCGTTTCCGGTGACTCTATTACTGTTAACCAGGCCTCCGGCGGCAAGATTGACTGTGGTGGTTCCCGTTGGTGGGACGGTAAGGGTTCCAACTCTGGTGGTAAGACAAAGCCCAAGTTCTTTGCCGCTCACAAGCTCCAGAACTCCAACATTCAGGGACTCCAAGTTTACAACACTCCCGTCCAGGCTTTCAGCATTTTGTCTGACCATTTGACTTTGTCAAACATTCTCATTGACAACAGAGCCGGTGACAAGCCTAACGGTGGTCACAACACCGATGCTTTCGATGTTGGTTCCAGTACTTTCATCACTATTGACCATGCTACGGTCTACAACCAGGATGACTGTCTTGCCATCAACTCTGGTGACCACATCATTTTCCAGAACGGTTTCTGCTCTGGTGGACATGGTCTTTCTATTGGCTCCGTTGGTGGCCGCTCTGATAACTCTGTTACCAACGTCCAAATCATTAACAACCAAGTTGTCAACTCTGATAACGGTGTCCGTATCAAGTCTGTTTCTGGCACTACTGGTAATATCAGCGGTGTCAAGTTCCAGGACATTACTCTCTCCAACATTGCTAAGTACGGTATTGATGTTCAGCAGGATTACCGTAACGGTGGCCCCACTGGTAACCCCACCAACGGTGTCAAGATCACTGGAATCGAGTTCATCAACGTTCACGGTACTGTTAAGAGCTCTGGTACCAACGCTTACATTCTCTGTGGCTCCGGCTCTTGCTCCAACTGGACCTGGAGCCAGATCAACGTCAAGGGTGGCAAGGACAGCGGTGATTGCAAGAACGTTCCTGCTGGTGCTACTTGCAACATTTAATTTTAAAAAATTGATTTTTTAAATTAAATACTTTTTTTTAAATTTCTCATAAAAACTACATATTTTTTAAAAACAAATTATATTTCAAGTTTTTCATGTTATTTTAGTCAGGGATAATATTGTTGAACTCAAATTGGTCTGGGTAAGGGTTAAAACATTAACAATTTATTCAAGATTGAGTTTTTTTTTTTTTTTTTTTTTTTTTTTTTTTTGGTTTGATTTGATTTGAAGTAACGCTGATTCGACCCATGCACTTTCAGTTTTATTCGAACGACTGAACGTCGTTGCTATATTGTTATTCACAACATATTACACATCGGCCACCATTACCAATAATCATGCCATCTGATACATTAAAGCCAGTAGATTTTAAACCTCATGTTTTTCTTCTTAAAAACAAAACGGTACCTCGCGATCCTTATCTTGAAATTTTTCAGTCGGAAGAAAGTCCCGCCACGCCAGAATTTTTACCTCTATTACAGCATGAATATATCGATCCACCCGCGCTCAAAAACGTGCTAGAATGTTCTGATTTTATTCACAATTCGGGTCCTATTATCATTACGTCTCAGCGGGCGATAGAGGCTGTCAACATGCATCTGAAAAACTTGGACCCTTTGGCGCTTGAAAGCTTGCTCAACAAGCCAGTCTACACTGTTGGTCCGGCTACCTACAAAGTCCTTTCTGAAGCTGGATTTACGGACATACGAGGTGGCCTGGATGCAGGAAATGGTGCTGTTTTGGCTGAGATAATTCTCAAAGACCTTTCCTCGATACCCAAGCCAGCAGACGATGCACCACATCGATTGATATTCTTCACAGGCCAGACTAGAAGAGACATCATTCCACGGAGGCTGGCAGAGGCCGGTGTTAAGCTGACCGAGCAGATTGTTTACCGGACGTTGCCTTTAGATGACATTGATGTCCGAGTAAAAAAGAGGGTAATTGATTCGCTGAAAACACAAAAAGGTTCGCCGCACGATTTACACTATCTAGTTTTCTTCTCACCTGCTGAAGCCGATTCTTTAGTAAACGCGCTGAATGAGATGAAGGAAGAAAGAAAATGCCATATTGTTGCTATTGGACCTACGACTAAGGAGTTTCTTGAGAAAAATAATATGAAGGTAGATGTGATGGCAGAAAAGCCGGATGCGTTCCATCTATTAAAAGGAATTGTGGCACATCAAAACTCTATTAAATAGTTTTTTGATTCAATTACACCTCACTTTTTTGTACGGACTTTTTTTTTTCTCTAAATACGATGGATGCATTAATTGAAATACTTTTCGTTTTAAAAAAAAAACCAATCTTGCAATCTCGTTCGATTATTCTATGACAAAGAAAAAAATGAAAAAGAAAATTAAAAGAAAATCTAAAATGATAGTGTTAGCCTACCAAACTCAGGAACAACTAGTGCCGATTGGTACATGTTTTTGTAGTCCGTCTCAATAATAATATCTTCAGCAACAGAATGATGTTTCTGAATATCAATTTTTGGCAAAGATAGTTTGCCGGTTTTTAACGGAATCAAAGAAAGTTTGATGATAGTAGTAGTGATTTTCCCTTCAGAAGATGAGTGCGTAAACTGAGCACGTTTCTTACCCGAAATCGCCCAGACGTCTGCAGGTGCAAAGATGTCGTAAATAAATGTTTTTGGAGTAAAAACTGTGTCAGAAGGTGCCCAAGAATCGCAGGATCTAATATCAACCGTGACAGAAATGGCCTTGCCTACTACAAAGTGATCCTCGGTGGGTAAGTGGAGCTCGACAGTGTGAACCATATGGACCTGGGGGATAGAAACAGGAATAATCAGCGTCCGAGTAATCGGACTTAGATCTTTTTCAGTGAGCTCAATTTCACTAGTATCATCGGGTATATTCTTTTTCAAGTAGTCAAACATTGGTTTACTCGTTTCTGTAGGAATATGCTTTAAAAGGTCGGAGTTTTCCAAAGTTGCAACAAGATTTTCCGGCAGTGTCACAAATCCAGAGTAGGAGTAGCGAACAGAATCGAAATTCACACCATAAAGTAAAGACTCTATAATGAGACCATATTTTTCATAAGGACTCTTCTCCAACACCCTCTTAAACAACTTCCAAACAAGCAAAACGCATTCTTGTGCTAAAGTTAGAAATGTATTTTGAAATCCAAAATTACTAAAAAAGAATACTTACCATCCTTAAGATACCTATGCTTGGTGTTGAGCTCGACCACATCGTTGCCGGTTCGGGTATCAGATATCTGTATACAAAATCCATATGAGACTGGTCCCTCAGGGTATGCAATCTAAGAAAAATAAAAAAGTTAGTTGAAGTCCAAAATTATCCAAAAAAAAAAAAAAAAAAAAGGAACTTACGTGTTTTATCGATGTTCCATAAGGACTTGAAATGGTAAAATCCTCATTACCAATAAGTTCTGTTTTCAGAACGCATACAGGTTCTGCACTGTTACAAGACATGGTAAACTTAGAAAAAAGTTTGTCAAGCTTGTAAAAATCTTGAACGTTCACAGAGAGAGCCAAAGCAATATCAATATTCTGGTCAATAACATGGTTAAATGTTTCATTATCCGAGGTTGTGTATTGGATAAAAGCCTTAAGTCTGACATGAGGTAGATCATACTCAAACACATAAGGTACAGTAATAACAGCAATTGAATCAGGCTTTAGATTTTCAAAAGTGATGGCAGGAGGCCTTCCTTCGTGAGTTTTGACTATTATGTCTGTGTTAATTTCAGGTTCATTTTGAGCTTTTAGCGACATGAGCTTGAGTCCGACTGTGACACTCTTAAAAGTAATATTGCACTTGATGATATGATTTTGACCCGATGAAACATGCAGTCCTAATCGTCTTTCACTTAAGTCAACAGTAGGAGGAACACAAAACTTAGCATGAAAATTGTAGGGAGCTGGGTAAAGTTGAACTATAATTGGAGACGATTCAGTGAAATTTTTAGTCAAGGTTAATTTCCCCTTGGTAAAAAACATTCCAGTAACTTTGAAGTTGGCACGGACAAACTTTTTAGTCTTGAAATAAAACTTATTGCTGCCACCCTTTGCTACTATACCTTCAGAAGCAGGTAAGTCAAAAGTGAGAGTAACAGTTGTGTCCTTAATGTTTCTCATAGTGATAGTAGCCGTATCAAACTTGAAATCTTGTTTAAGTGGGTTGATAAAAGTTACCTCAATGCAATAATCGTCCTTTCCATCAACAGATAAAACGTGAGGATCAATTGTGCTTTCAAAAAAATTATCCAAGGTTGCTGAAAATGAAACTGTATCTGAAAGGTGCTGCACATATTCTATATGCTCTCCAATTTCCGAGGGGGTCAAATAATCACTTCTAGAGAGCAGTTCAAGTGAGTTTGCTAAGATGTCCTCCTTGCGGTTTAACTTTTGCAAACACTGAACATAGACAAGGAGTAAAGACGACGAAATAAGATTCCATCCCTGGCGGCCGTACAACCCAGGAATACTCTCAAGAGACTTGGCAGCTTCAGTATAATTTCCAAGCTGGTAGTCCAATAACGCCAACTGGGAAGAGAGTCTATTTTTTGTCCGTACACGGTCAGCAAGATCAAACTCAGCAAGCGCAAACTCTGTGATTGATTTGTAGGTTGAGTAAAAGCTTTTGTCGTTTTCCAGGTAAGATGCCAAAACTTCATTTTGTATTTGGTAGTCGGGATCAACAATATCTGGTGTTTTATCATCCAAGGAGACTTCAGTGAGTACGCCTTCAATATTCCAGTTACGAGTGGCAGCGATTGTTTCAATAGACTTGCGAATTAACAGATACAGTTCACCGCGACCTTCGGCGACTTCCCGAACAAGTCCTCCATCAACATATTTGCTGGCTTGCTGAAACTCCTGCGCCACAGTAAAAACCCACTCTGCAATTGACTGCATGCTCTGCTTAAACGAACTAAGCATACCATTCATCTCAGTCAAAAACGATCGCAACCGCAAAAACAATTCTCCAATTTTCAAAGCCGAAATTGATTGAGAGTTAGAGCTTTCGGCGATGCATAGTAGTAAATAGACTTGTCGCGAAAACAAATAGCATTGAAAATCGAAAAGTGAAATATCGTTAACCAAAATATCATGTCTGATTTCTGACATCTTTTGCACTTTGAGCAGTGGATGTGAAAGGGTCTTCAAAGTGTTAGCTGAAAATGAAGTGACAGACTTTTGCCGGTTAAGTTGGATGAATGCTTCCTCAAGCTCATCGTATAAAAGTAAAGCGTCTTCAAACAAACGCATTTTCTCAAAAGCAAGAGCCAATCCTTCCTTGAGCACAAAGAACTTGCCAAAGTTCCAACCGAGAATGTGCTTTTTGATTTCTAGTTTGTTGACCTCTTCTTGATACAGATCGACCCTATCACTAAAAGCTTCGAGGATGCCTTCCTTCATCTTTGTTGCAAAACTCCTCCAAACTTCGTCTTTTTCACTGGTACTCGAGTAATCGCTTTTAATTTGGATGCATCTATCCTTTTTGGTTTCGGTATTGAAATCTGCCTTAATCTTGTCAAACACTCCGTATTTGAATCGGTTTCCTAGAAATGCTTTTGATCCAGATGGTACATAATGAAAAATTATCCACTCAACAGGGTCTCTCACACTGGTTACGCTATTGGCGATCCATTCTTTTATAATGGGCCGCACTGTGCTTCTGTATGTGTCGGTGTCATCGCACTTTATAAAAATTATTTTGTAGTATGGAGTTGAAGAGAGGCCCAACATCTCGTGCTTCGGAGCAGCAATGACCTGAGCACTCTCCTCCACAAATTCAACATCCAAATTATTGATCGTTCGTAACGGCCTCAAAGAATGATTCCAGTGGAGATTCGTTAGCGGGACATGTTTGAGTAATTCTTCCTTAACGTCTCCGTACACGTTTAGGGGATCGAAGTAGGCAATTGTAGTTTTTTGCGCAAGCAAAGGCTGCCTGAAAGTTGTCATTGTTGTAATAAAATCAAATGATAACAGTTATTTAAGTAAATTGTTGTAAGACCGTCTAATGACAAAAAAAAATAAACCACCTTAAATGAGATGCTATAATACCAGTTTTGATAAAAGATGAAAGGTTCAAAGAAATTTCATTTTCTTACCTTAGACTTTAGGATACTTGTCAAAAACTGGGTTAGGGCAATCGATTTTGATAACTTTTTACATGAAGCTTAAAAAGGCAATATCATTACTCAAAAATTAAAGTGCAAAGCTCATTGTCTAAAACCCGATTAGCAGTCATTTCATGAAATGTCGTACAAATATATATACTATGTATGATTTTGAAAAAAACGTGATAATAAGAATACAAAAAAAAAAAAATCTATGCAGTGACTTCCATGAGTTTTTCGTAACAGGAGAACATGGTAGTTCCCAAAATACTCGTTCGGACGAGGGAGATACCCAGCCCACGATACATTTTAAGTTTAAATAGGTCCTTGATCTTGATTCCAGGATTCGTTGGTCTGGGGGCATTTGGCTGACCTGAAAGCACGTGCGCCATATAGTCACGCTGATACTGGGATTTGCAGGTGTCTAATGGGTAAACGAAAATCCAACTTGCGCCTCCAGAAAGACCTCCTGCAATGGCAATGGAAATAGGATGCGCTTGTGGAGTGTCAAACAAATAAAGTGAAACGCCAGCTTTGATCGAATCGTAGACTCCAAAATAAATACCAGAGCCAATTGCATCACGGAAAAACTGGTATCGGTAGCCGGCGTAAAGACTCTTAAAACCACTGTGTGAGATTAACCGCTTGGCAATCTGATATGTTCCTAAAGGTTCCACCTCTGGAGCTGGAGCTATTGACGGTGAAATACCTTTGCTTGAGTCTAAAACTTGCTTCAGCAAAAGTTCCCTCCGCTTCATGACTATCTCGATCTGCGAGCCCAGCTTTGTAATCTCGAAAGGGCATGATAAAACACTGCTTGTGATACCGGCAAGCGCACCTGAAGACCATGAAACAGGGAAACCTCTGATCACGTATTCCATGGTGTGCTGTGACGCCTTCAAATCATTTGCCACTTTTCCAGAGGATACATCGGACACCAGCGGAACAGTATCATAAAAGTTTGACCAAAATGCATGAGTGTGTGGTTTCGAGTAGGCGAATATCGACATTGACCATGATCGCATCAAACTGGACGAGATTAATGGGGCTGTGAGACCTCTAAAAAAGCCTAGAAGCCCCTCGTTTTTGTAAGTGTCGACTATGCAATGCCAGTTACCGTTATATTTGTATGTTTGGAGTCGAGTTTTCACGGAATCAAGCGGGAATCCGGTGGATACGGCAATAAGAGATGCGAAGATGGAGTTGAATGAGGTGCGGTATGGTTTTAATAGTGCGGGGTATTCAAAAAGAATGTATGGCGAAGCACTTGGAATAAAGGGCTTCGGATTTTGAGGTCCTGCCGCGTTTTCAGACGTTGGCTGAGGAACCATGTTGAAGTTCGATAGAGACGTTGTTATGGGAGGTTGTGTGAGAAAGATATAATGGGTAGATGAATTTGGGAGTGTTGTTGATTTGGTGTTATTGTTGCAAATGTTCAGACCAGTCAAAACACATCCTCATTAACTGGAATTGGCGCTATCATGAATTTGAATATAAGAGTGAGAAGGCGAGTTGATAGTCAAATATCGAAGAGAAACAGGAAAACTTCTGAAAATAAATAATTTTTCTTTCTTTTTATTTTCCTTGACAAAACCAAAATGCTCTTTGGCGCGACTCAAAGCTATTTTGAGTCGAAGCCCAGACAACCGCTCAGAAAGGTTTGATTGGCTCAAAAGAAAATTGCCGTAAATGACTCTCAAATCACATGATTGAATGACTTTCTAAATTTGCCGCCCAAGTACGCGTAACTGTCTATTGTTTTTTTTTTTTGGGTTGTTTTTTTCAGTCACCGACGGGGCATCTTCAAAAAGCGCTCAACTTTAACCCGGTAGAGTTCCTTTTTTCCTTGAACTGTTTATATTTCCTTTACTAACAGGAAAAAATTAATTGTTTGAAACACTGTAAAGTCTATAGTTTGGTAAATGAAGTTTACCATTTACAGTGTAACCCCGTTATAGGTAACCTATTCTGAAACCGGAGTTTGTGGACTATAACGGGGAATTGTTCATAGCGAAATTAGTAGTTTTACA